>CM067527.1:11955000-12065000 GCA_034509925.1 Hirudinaria manillensis
AAAAAAGATAATAATAATAATAATAATAATAATAACAACAAAAATTCCTGATTTGTGGCCATGGAAAGGCTCCATACGCTTCATGGCAGTAGCATCGGATACTGCAGACTTAAATAAAATACATGCTTCAAAAGTCGCAAAACATGAGACTCCAGAAATCCATTTATTTGAAGGAAAACAATCCCCTCAAAACAACGGATTAACGGAACCAGAATCGTGTGCCCTGATCACCACCCTGACCTTGAACTGGAGAGGAGGAGCAATCCCTGAGGAGTCTTGGGAGGAGGTGGATTTGGAGTCTCAAGGAGGCTCCCCATGTGAATCCCAACAAAACCATGCAGGAAACCGACGAGAAGTTTTGGCAAATTTTGTTAAAAATAACGCCTGGAAAAGGAAAAAAAATCTGAAAACTGAACGGAACTGAATGGATTACCAGAACAGATTGTTTTTTTTTTTAGAGTTTATGTCGGACTAATAAAATAATAATAATAATTATTATAATTATTATAATAATATATTATTATAATAATATATTATTATTATTATAAGAAGAAGAAGAAGAACAATAACTATCAAAAGGGAACAAATGCTAATAACAACAATAATATCAAAGACAATAAAACAATTTTTGTGTGGGCTAATAAAACACATAAAATATTAATAATAATAATAATAACCATAATAATAATAATAATAATATCAAAGATAATAAAACATGTTTGGACCTTCAAAGCGGAGCAGAAATTCCGGATGGCTGGAAGAATCGATGAAGAAGATTCCTAACTCGTGACCCTCTGACACGTAGGACGCTTCTGTCGCCCTCTGTCGCCCGCCGTGGTAGGCGTGGTAGGTGAAGCCGACGCGTTGGTGATGACGACTACGAAGAGGAGAGGCATCGTCGTAGTCGTCGTCGTCGTCGTCTGTCAACATGTAGAGGAGTGGATGGTTGATGTCGGATTGTTGTTGCTGCTGCTGTTGTTGTTTCGATGTGCTGACGTTCATCGATGGGTGTGTGGACTTTTGGACGGCTAGAATTTTTTTTTGAATTTTTTTTTAAAATAAGATTTAAGATTTGCAGATTTTAAAATTTAAATAGACAAATTCAGAGGATTCTCGAGTAAAACTAAAGTCATTCGTACTCGTTTTGGCTTTCGTATTTGTTTAGCAATTTGGGATGTGAAGTCACTTCCTTATCGGTCGCCATTTGCATTTGCAAAAGAATCCCAAAGGCGGTTCTTGTTGGGTTTCGAACACGACACACTGTCGTCATCATTGCTGCCATAGCAGATGGAATTATGTTGGTTATTATAATAAACATGTCTTATATTAATAATTATAATAACCTGAAATAATTAATAATTAATAATTCTAATAACCACGAAAATGTGGTTATTTGGCAGAATTATTTTGCATTTGTCAATATGGTCGACAATGGACGGACGATTTATCTAATTGATCGTAAAAAGATCGTAAAAAGATTTTAAATTGTGAAAGAAAATAAAAATCACAGCAAGAAATTCTGCTTAAAGTCTCGACAGTCGGGCACCTTCAAAGAGTTTATTGGATGTTATAATTGAAAAAAATATTATAAAAAGAAAAATAATAATAATAATAATAATAATAGAAATTCTATTATGACACATAGCGTAAATCTAATTCAACCACTTCAACTACAGCCACAGCTGCAACAACCACGACTTCTGCAACTACCACAACCACAACAACCACGACTTCTGCAACTACCTCAACCACAATTACTGCAACTACCACAACCACAACAACCACAACAACCACAACTACTGCAACTACCACAACCACACGCACCTTCTGCAGTTTTTCCGTCGCTAATAAAATTGGAGGAAAAAACGCCAAGAAATTTGCAAAACGCCTGCATAAATCAATGAAAGGAAAAGGCGCGCGTTTAAAAAAAAAATATTCAAAAAAAAAAAAGAATTTCGAGAATATTATTTATTATCGTCTTCCTCTTCGATGGAATAACAATAATGATAATAACCATCACCACCAACACCATCCCCACAATAATAATAATAATAATAATAATAATAATAATAATAATAATAATAATAATAATAATAATAATAATAATAATAATAATAATAATAATAATAATAATAATAATAATAATAACAATAATAATAATAATATAAATAATAATAGTAATAATAATAATAATAATAACAATAATAATAATATAAATAATAATAATAATAATAATAATAATAATGATAATGATAATGATAATGATAATAATAATAATAATATAAATAATAGTAATAATAATAATAATAATAATAATAATCATCATCATCATCATCGTCATTACTACTACAATCACAACCTACCCCAATCCTGTGGCGACCTGTGACAAAGAGTCAAGGATCTATTCCTCCCGCTCGACTCCAGTAGAAAGCCTACGAAATAACAGTCGCTCTTTGCTGCGCTATCATCTGCCTGCACGCCATTCCGGACGCCATCTTTATCGTCGCCATTTTGTCCGACGTACGTAGGAACGACACGTCCGCCATCTTGTCCTCGGATGCTTTTATCGTCGGCAGTACTGCCTGCCGAGCTTTCCCGGACGGCCTCGATTTTTCTCAAGACCACCACGTGACTTCCGGCCGCGTGAACGATGACGTCATTTCCGCTTCCGGTCACCCGGCCTCGAGCGACGTCCATTGTTGCGTCGGCATCGTCGTCGTTTTCTTCGGCGAGTCGTCGACGCGTCGGCCTCTTGTCGCCAGCGAACGTTGACGACGACGTGAAGCTTCGGATCCCGGTCCGTGATTGGAGGTCCGTGGCGGAAGAATTCTCCGTCGTCTTGAGGAGAATGTCTGACTTTAACGAAGACGACTGCGGTGATGGCGATAGCGATGATGACGATGATGATGATGATGATGACGATGGTAAAGGTGACAACGACGATGTGTGGACTAATGGGGAACCAAGAGGAAGGAGATAATTGACGTGGCGAGTTTTCAATCCTCGTGGATTCAAAGGAGGAGATGGAATCGATTGCACAGGATCCGTCACCACTGCTCCTGTCGATGACGCCAGACCGGACGATAATGGAGAAACTGACGATGACGTCGACGATGGCGTTGATGATGATGCTGCTGATGATGATAATAATGACGATGACGACGATGATGACGATGACGATGACGTAGCGCGGAGATTAAATTTTGATTTACAGCCGTCGTAAGTCCATCGCGCCTCATGACCGCAATAAATCGATGACTTTGACGGAATTGATGATGACGACGACGACGATGACGATGATGAGGTAAAAGCTGAGGACGATGACGCCGATGACGCCGATCTCTTTTGGATAGGGCGCCTTCCTGGCGCAGGCAGAGTCACAGTTCCGCCAATCGTCGACGTCAATTCGGACAGCGCCACCAGCGTGACCTTTAACCTCTGACCTGCTTTGACCTTCAGTCGCCATGGACACGAAGAGGTCCCGACTCGGCGTTGCCTTGACATCGCGCTGGACAGGTATCCGCTCAGTGACGTCACCGACAGACCGGTTTCGTGATGGTGGCAGAGCAATGGATCAGCCATCGTTACTGACGAATAATAACAATAATAATAATAATAATAATAATAATTATCATAATTTTATTTTTATTTATCATATTCATCAGTGAATTAATTATGCTAATTACAAACCAGTAAATGTTATTGAAAGTCGATTAATCAGTGCTGCTAATGACCTCCAACGCAGGTGTGCTTGACCTCCAGGTACGAGTTCAAGTCCTTGGGACAGGGCTGGGCAGAGTTCAAGGTCGGGTCCATGGCGTGAACCCTGCAGTGAACTTTGCCCCCGCACTTCCGGTTCAACTGGTACGTCACTTCCGCCCAGCAGCCGAGGTAGCCGTGACTTCCGGTGACGCAGCGTCCCGCGCGCATGCGTCCAAAACGTGCACCCTCAACGAGGATGACCTGGTCTTGACCCGAACACGTGATGTTTAGGAATTCTGATTGGCAGTATTCTTTGTAACCTTTTAGGGCGGATGGATGTATAGATATATGGATAGACAGATAATGTCAATTAGGGCTTTTGTTACTTTAATTTTTTTATTATAATGACTTATAATTATGATCATAACAATAATGATGCTATTGCTGCTGCTGCTGCTGATGATGATGATGATGATGATGATGATGATGATGATGATGACGTCGATGATGGCTACTACGAAGGCGGAAGTGATGATCATGATCATGATGATCTTCCTGCGTCATAATTTCCATATTTTTAATATAATTCCAAACAATTTCGGAAGCTCCTTTGAAAATTTTCCTTTTTGAATGCAAATCATCTTTTCACGGTCGATCGAAGGCTTAAAAAACAGTCGGCCGCCGGTAGGCCGCGTCTGGCACGGAGTCGGTCCGGAGCTGGAAAAGTCGGAAAGGATTCCCCTGCCGGCTCTACTGTGGCACGGGTTGAGTTCTTATGTTATTCTCTTTCTCTTTCTTTCTATCCTTGTCTCCGTCTGTGTCTCTCACCTTATCATATTCTCTCCATTATGACTTGATTCCATATAAGGAGAAGCTGACAGTGGCCGATAAGAAGCCAGATGATGGATGGATGGAAACATGAATGGAAACAGAAAGGGATGAAGAGGTTGGGTGGACGGATGGACGGATGGACGGATGGATGGATGGATGGATGGACGGATGGACGGATGGATGGATGGATGGATGGATGGATGGATGGATGGATGGACGGATGGACGGATGGATGGATGGATGGACGGATGGACGGATGGACGGATGGATGGATGGATGGATGAATGGATGGATGGACGGACGGACAGATGGATGGATGGATTGATGGATGGACGGACGGACGGACGGCTGATCGTATTGGATGGGTGGACGACAACGACGCCTATGGTGATGATGATGATGATGATGATGATGATGATTATGCTTGAAGACAGATAGCCTGGAAAAGAAGAAGCTGGCGAGATGCTGATGTTGTCGAGTGAGGGGATGGTGATCTATATTCGGACGTACTTGTCAACAAAAGAAATGAGTTTTTGTCTCCATCCTTGACGGCTTTTGAGGCGGTAGTGATGATGATGACGATGACGATGATGACGCGATGACGATGATGGCAGTGGTGACGCTGATGATGACGACGACGATGATGACGATGGCAATGGTGACGCTGATGACGATGACGATGATGACGACGACGACGACGATGATGGCAGTGGTGACGCTGATGATAATGACGATGATGACGACGATGGCTATGGTGACGCTGATGGTGTTGACGACGACGACGATGAATGGCGGCCAACCCGTTGATATGGATTACGTGTTGTGTCAATTAGATCCGTTACGATGCTTATTAATAATAAGTTACTGATGTGAAGTCCATTGGTTTGATGACAGATTTCATGTTGGAATTTATATGACAGGTAGACGAATGAATGAGTGAATGAACAGGTGAACGGATGACAAGACAGATAGATGGATGGACTGACGGACGAATAGACGGCTGGACGGACGGATGGACAAATGGAAGTATGGACGGATGGATGGATGGACCGAATCATTGCATTGACGCTGAATGGATGGTGAGCGCCTTAATCTCACCGAGCATCAGAGGGACTATTTCTCGTCTCTCGACCGACTTGGCCCGGTCTTGAGGCAGCAACAGGACGAAGAACGCATAAACAAAATGTATCCTTCCGCAGTCTTCCGGCCGCAGTCCCCAAGGGCGCAGCCTCTCCATCACGGGGTTGAGATTTTCCTGGGACTATTTTTTTTCCTGTCCTCTGGGAAGAGAAATTAATATTAATTTGTGGGCGGTTCTTCGGATGTGATTGTGATTGTTTTGACGTTGAAGTTTATTTTTGTTTATATATTATTATTATTATCGTTATTATTATTATTATTATTATTATTGTTGTTATTATTATTATTGTTATTGTTATTATTATTATTATTGTTATTATTATTATTGTTGTTATTATTATTATTATTATTATTATTATTATTATTATTATTGTTTTCTCATATTTTCCTTATAGTTATTTTAAAACAATTGTAACTGACAACCAGGTTTTTGCATGTTTGATTTCAATGAATTCATGTGGAATTATTGAAGAAATAGGAAGTAGTCTTGTTTGTTCATTTGGATTTTTTTATCATTTATTTCTGTTTAATTTATAAATTGAATTTTTTATTTAATTTTCTCCTCTTTTTGAGGCTCATTTAATTTAAAACAAAGGACTATTTCGTCTTAAATTCTGAGATAATTTCGGGAAAATGAAAGGACCGAAATAATTAATTGAATTTAAAAATTTATTCGAGGAAATTCAAACTTAAAAACAGAAAAAAAGAACTTCGTAGGATCTGCCATCCTGATTATATGCCAGGATTAATTGCATCGGATGGATGGGTGGTGTAGGGTGGATGGTAGGACGAATGGACGGATGGATGGATGGACGGACGGATGGACGGACGGATGGACGGACGGACGGATGGACGGACGGACGGACGGACGGATGGATGGATGGATGGATGGATAGATGGACGGGAGGACGAATGAATGAATGTATGGACTGATTGACGGTCAGATGGATGAACTCCTGGAAATAATATTCGTGAAACTATTCTTGCAATGCGTTATGAGTTATGAAGCGCGGGTCAACGCGTCTAACGTGATTTTTATCAACTTGCGTTAATTGTATTACCCCTGACCACGATCACCAACCGACCTTCGATTAACTTGCAGTACCGCAATAAGTACAATAAGCCAATAAGTACTACCACAAGTAGTACGAGTACCACAAATATTTTTGCGGCGAGCGCTACAAGTACCACCACTGACGTCACTTCCTGCCTTGCACCGAGCGACTGATACCGGGGGCTCGAGTTGTGCCAAGTGTTTGAATACGTAAATACTCATACAGTATTTGTTAACGCATTTGCTTATTAATCCCAATCAATACCTGGCTGGTAATACCTGAATTAGGGTACCGCGAGTAAGCACCAGAAATACGTCCCTGCCCACTTCCACAAGTACCATGAATATTCAGCCGCAAGAGCGACAAGTACTTAGCCAGAAGTACCACAAGTACAACGCATATTCAGCCAGAAGTACCACAAGTACAATGCATATTCGGCCAGAAGTACCACAAGTACAATGCATATTCAGCCAGAAGTACCACAAGTACAATGCATATTCGGCCAGAAGTACCACAAGAGCGACAATTACTTAACCGCAAGTACCACACCAACCTCTTGTTCTTGACCAGCAACGACATTCATCCGACAAAAGTCCGCAGTGGAATGCCTGGAGCGAAGTCCGACCGAACGGACTTGGCATCATCCGTTTCCATGTCAACGCAAGTCCATCGTCGTCGTCGTCCTCCTCGTCCTCCTTACCATCATCATCGTCGTCGTCATCGTCGTCTCTTCCTATCTCTGGCTCTCTCTCTTTCTCTCTCTTCTCCGGCGTCGTTATCTCACTTTTGGACGTTGAGTTTCGTCACGCAAGACTTGACGGGACGTTCGTTGACGCGTGTCAATGAATTAGAAGGATCGTTACTGGGTTTGTTTTGCACTCAACTGTGATTATTATTATTATTATTATTATTATTATTATTATTATTATTATTATTATTATTATTATTATTATTGTTGATGTTGTTTGTTTTCTTACCCATATAATAACCACATTATACAGACTACGACAATTTAGATTAACTTCCTTTAATATTTTATTCCATTCTTTTACCAAAGACGAAGGCGACGATGATGATGATGACGACGACGATGACGATGGTGATGATGACGACGACGATGATAATGGCGATGATGATAATGATGCTGATAATGTTGACACCTCAGGAAAAAAAACTGCAATAAAATACCAAAATGTTCTCGCCAATAACAGCACTTTCGAAATATTCATCACACCATTTGCAAATATCATCATAAATAAATAATTTTAATAAATAAATAAATAAACAAACAAATAAATAAATAATTATAATTATAAAGAAAATAAATATTATTATTATTAAAAAATTATGTAAAATTATATAACTTATAAAAACAATTGATTAATAAATAGTATTATTAATTAATATAATATAATATAATATATAATAATTAATAATATTATAAAAACATATATACATATATATAAATGAATGCAAAAGAAATGTTGAGAAAAATATTGAGTCACAAATCTGACACCTTTTCAAGCCACCATGCCAGAATTGGTTGGATGAATAAATTAAAATAAATACAATTTAATTAATTAATTAATTTTTAATAACACGTGATTAATGAATTATAATACTATTATATAAATTATAATTTATTATATAAATAATTTTAAATAAATTTATTATATAAATAATATTATATATATAAATATTATAATTTATTATAATTTATTCACGTCCTCATCAATTATTAATGAAAAAAACGGTTCCAATTTCTGAAATTTAAAAAAAAAAATAACAGCAATAAAGTTGTGCAGCCTTTGCAGCTTCTAATCCCTGAACTTTGGTATCGACTTTCGTGACCTCTGACCTTTCACTCGAGTTCAGAGTTGACGGTCGTATTGACACTTCCGGTTTCACTGCTACTGCTTCGGATGGCCACAGCCTGAAACCTCGACACGATGTCCACCTAAAGAGAATGATGGATGGAAGGATGGATGAATGGATGGATGGACGGATGGATTAATGGATGGATGAATGGATGGATGGACGGATGGATTAATGGATGGATGAATGGATGGATGAATGGGTGGATGGACGGATGAATGAAGGTTGTTGGATAGGTAGGTGAGTGTATGGACGGATAGAAATAGAGAGCAGATGAAAGTCAGATGCATGTATAGATGATGGAATGACCTCTAATCACCAACCAGCGAAAGATCAGACGCAGTGCCCGGGTTGAAAACATCGTCGTCGTCGTCACCACCACAATCGTCGTCACCATCGTGACCTTTCGACCTCGCCTTGTCCTGTGACGTCACCTCTTGCTCTGATTGAACTCCGACCTTGTTCTGAGTGGAGCAGAGGCCCAAGTCTTCCGGTCGAAAATCGAGGAAAAGGGAGCATCCGGATTTCCCCAGGTTGGATTTCCACGGCATCGTGCTGGTCAGCCACTCGACCAATCTCGTCCAACTGCCTTTGATTCCCTGCTGGGGTTTGAACCCGATTGGCTAGGAGTAGCGTGGATGATGGATTTATTTATATCTCTTGAGACTGCCACAAGGTCTTATTGTTTATCGATTTCTTATCAGATGCCTAAGTTATCTTAATGACGACATTCCCACTTGTTTACTCACTCATTCATCTCCACTCACTCACCTTGTTTTTTAGAGCCTCCATCAGGTAAGGCACAATTGAGTAATTCCAAAGATCCACAAACCACAGGTGAGCACGCGAGGCATCCATGGGACAAGAGAGGAACAGCCTCGGTCCTGTGAGGTCATTGACCAATTGTCATCATCATCGTCATCGTTATCATCATCATCATCATCAGAGACATTTTCAGAAAACAATAATTCTCATTTCACAGCAGCATTATATACATGTATGTGTTTGTTAGTTTGAAGTTTATAATAGTGATAGTGGTGAAGACGATGACGACGACGACGACGATGGTGATGATGATGATGATGATGACGACGACGACGATGATGATGATGGTGGTTGTGGTGGCGGCTGGGGCAATAAATGTTGATACCTAGGGTAATGTCGCTGGTGCTGGATGCTTCCAGGTAGGCATTGATCCTGAGCCATGCTTGAGGTAACCAATCGATGATCTTCGAAAGGTGAAGGTCGAGTAGCGATGACGTCAACGGGGCTGAAAACGATGCTTTATTCGTAATTAATTTAATAATTAATTTATCTTTCCAATTAATAAAAAAAATTAATTATAAAATTAACATATAATTAGTAATCGAAACATGTAATTTCAAAATTACTAAAACAAAGATCTATTATTATTATTATTATTATTATTATTATTATTATTATTATTATTATTATTATTATTATTATTGAGACTATAATTTTGGCCTGTCATTGTCAGGCATCTCAATCCACTACCAAAACATCAACACGGCCCTAGAAACGACTCACTTCCGCCGGACGAAAACGCGTCCGAACTTCCCGGCAAAGCCAACGATCTCCGTGAAAACAGGGACGTCTTAGCCACCGTTGCAGCGACCGAGCACCGTGTGAGGTACCGACCGAGGAATCCCCGCACAGGTTCCACTTTGCCGGAATAGATGATCCAGCGAAAGTTGTGGTGGAACTGCAGGTCACCCGGAGCCGTTGCGGTCCCTATCGGGCCGGGGGTCAGACCCAACGTCGGCGAAGGTGTCTGCGTTGGTGACGTTGATGATGATGATGATGATCTCGACCACTGCATAGTTCCGATCACGTATGGTCTGAAAGGTCGTTTGGAATATGCTTTTAAACTTTTTGCATTTGATATTTGTCATGTAATTGTATTAATATTCAATAAATCAAATGGCTTCCTTATAATTAATCAAAAAAAAAATTAAAGAAATGATATTTTTAAAATAAGGTTTCAGGTAGTAAAAATAACAACAAAATTAACATAAAATTAACATAAAATTATCATAAAATTAACATAAAACCGTCCTCTACCCGTTGGAGACCTCGAGGTCGAGGAAGCCACAGAAGGCGTCCCCTAGGGAGGTCACGTGATGGAGGCCGTCCAATACGATGACGATGGGCGTCGGACTATTTCTATAGCCGCGGGATTTTCCCTGAGCTGCTCCGGTTTCACTTTCTTTCTGACGATTTCCGCTTGGAAAGGCGGAGTTGTGACGGTTGTCATGGTTACGTCCGAGTTGACGCTGCGTCTCGGTAACCATGGAGATTTCTGAGCGGCATGTTTATGGATCACGAAAGCGAATTATGACGATGATATTACAATAATAAATTTATTTAAAATAATAACAGTCTATTAATAAAATTAATGATACCACCATTAATCACATTAATATTAATGTAATTATTTCTAATATTTCACAGACGTTGGTATACAATAAGATATTCTCCACCTTTACCATCCAATCCAGTGGAAGACGGATGCTCCTTGTACAGGTCCTGATAGTGATGCGCAACGTTGTTCAAGTACTGCCTCAACTCTCGACTCGACTGAGAATCCACTCTGTAAACTGCCACCAGGCTCGAAGGATTCAACTTTTCCAGGTGACGAAGATGTGGATGGAGGGAAGGAATTGGATGAAACAGGTCACCGGAATTTCCAAATTCGCTGCAACGCATCGTCGCACTGAGGTCACCAGTGGGTCTTTTTAACGGCCAATTGCACCGGCTCACCTTTCGAATTGACCCTTTGAACTTTCATCCAAGTTCAGCATGAGATCGACCAGGTAACTGGCCAATCTCTTCGCCAGGTGGGACTTGCCCGTCCCAGAAGAGCCAATGAGGATGATTCTTTTGTGTGTCAACAGCAGGTGCAAGTAACTCGATAGGCTGGGCTTCGGAATCAACAACTCGAAAGCTAGGGCATCGACGCAGCCCTCTTTGTGACCTAGATCCATATTTATTAGCTAATTAATGCGTGTCCAAATGATTGGCCTTTTATTAGCTGGCAATTCACTCGACGGAGCACTAAATATGCAACTAGGTCACATTGTGTGCGCCTACATAATTGAATTCTTGATTGACCCTCAGTAAATGGGGGCGAAAGGTCAAACCTTTCAGGGTGATGCAGATGTTCGTGACGTCACCGACCAAGTAGCCAATGGGGAGTAGTTCAGGAGAATGGAGGAACGACGCGTCATCTGGCGATTAAAAACAAAATCCTTTGCATATATTTTACTTATTAACCTCTTATCAAGCGATAACTTTGAACAGATAATTATATGAATAAATAAATAAAGAAATATCAGAAATAAACACATAATAAACGAATAAAAACAAATTAAATTAAATTATTCCGATTAAACGTGAATAAAATTTATTTATCGCTATTAAGCGATAAAAACAAGAGACAATAAATTCAAATCGAACCGTTGGATCTGCCAATTTCTCCGACTTGGTAGTTCAAAATGCTGTCGCCGTCCATGCCCAGCTTGGAAATAGGATCCAATTTTGTCAAGTGGTCCTTAAATGAATAGCATGACATGATTACATTAGGATGTAATCTGCAATTAATATATTATTTATAATAAAATATTAATATATTGATATTATTAATATTAATGCCATATTATTATTTAATAGAATGTTTATGTAATAATAACTCAACATGGTTGTTATTAACTTTATAATCAATATTAATAATATATAAATAATGTATATTATTATTATTATTATTATTATTATTATTATTATTATTATTATTATTATTATTATTATTATTATTATTATTATTATTATTATTATTATTATTATTATTATTATTATTATTATTATTATTATTATTATTATTATTATTATTATTATTATTATTATTATTATTATTATTATTATTATTATATTATTATTATTATTATTATTATTATTATTATTATTATTATTATTATTATTATTATTATTATTATTATTATTATTATTATTATTATTATTATTATTATTATTATTATTATTATTATTATTATTATTATTATTATTATTATTATTATTATTATTATTATTATTATTATTATTATTGTATTAAATTCTAGAAACAATGCCATCAACTTATGACATCATCCGTGATCCAATTTCACAACAAATATTGACGAAGGTCACCACCCTCCCCACTTCTGCCTCAAAAAGCACAGCTTTGGATCATCCAATCACAGGTATGAACCAAAATAAGAAATAAATAAATAAATAATTCCAATTATGGTTGATTGATTGATTGATTGATTGATTGATTGATTGATTGATTGATTGAATGGTTGATTGATTGATTGGTTGATTGATTGAATGGTTGGTTGATTGATGAGCTGTCAACCACCCAACCTCAAATGTCTTCTTGATGAGTCTGTCGAGAACAATCCAGGTCATTGAGTCTCCCACTTTCAGGGTTCCAATTGGGATTTGGGTTTGGTTTCCCTGGCGAATGAAGTAAAAATATCGTCGGTTGAGTTTATGCTCGGCTTAAAGAGCATTAAACTATGATATTAATAATTAATACATTATTATTATTATTATTATTATCATTATTATTATTATTATTATTTCAATATGCCATAAAGTGTTATTTACTATTTTAATTATAATTATAAATAATAATATTATTATTAATTATAATAATACATAATAAGTTTGTTTTTTCTGATCACCTGAACAAATGCATATTGTTTTGTATTGTTGTCCAACTGATCCACCGCCACCGACACGGTCACGTGCTGTCCATCTGTCCTCTTATTGGCCCTCAATTCTGCAGTTTAAAAACATCAATATTATATAACAAATGTCAAAGGAATTTTATTTTTACAATATATAATTATTCCTAATTACTTCCTAATAATAATAATAATAATAATAATAGTAATAATAATAATAATAATAACAATAATAATAGTAATAACAATAATAATAATAATAATAATAATAATAATAATAATAATAATAATATCACCATTAATAATATTATTAACAATAAAAAGTAACAACAATGCAGGTCATAATGGACTTAAATAGGGCAAGAGTAAAATAAAAGAATGTCATACTTTATAATAATATCAAATAAACATTATTAATATTATATAATATTAATTACGTAACATTCTAATATTAATACTAATTAATTATAATAATGTCTATAATAATTATTAGTAATAGTTCAAAATTATTATATTATAACAGAGTTATATTACAAAATAGTTAAGACCATTTAGAGACACAACAAGAAGCAATTATAAGCATTACCCAATCCTGCAGGTGTTGTTGTCTGATCGCTTGATTCACTCTTCCTGTGGTAAGGATTCGCCAAAGAACTGACCGACCGGGTGGGTAACTCCTATAATAATGACATCATCGTACGCGTCATAGTCGTCATCAGCATCACCATCGAATTGTTGTTAATAGATCACATTTAATAATATTAATAGTTAATAATTATAATAAATTTATAATTACTGACGAAATCGCCGCGTATTGGCTGGAAAAAGTTCCCGGCTAGTCTCTGATTGGATCTCGATCGACCTTCGACTTTCGCCGCCATCATCACGTTGCCCAATCCCGAAGAGGGCGATGGAAGGTCGTGACCTCGACCTTCAAATTTCCTG
Organism: Hirudinaria manillensis; assembly: GCA_034509925.1. NCBI lineage: Eukaryota > Metazoa > Annelida > Clitellata > Hirudinida > Hirudinidae > Hirudinaria > Hirudinaria manillensis. Next base: position 11,969,291 of record CM067527.1, read on the forward strand.
AAGGTCAAGTGAGATGGGTGGCCAACGGTATTCTTGGCATACGGGAACATAGGGTAGCTGTCCATACTCAGAGGTCTGTTGGAAGATCGGGGTTATGAGTCTAGAAGTCATCATCATCGTCGTCGTCGTCGTCTGCTCACCTGGGCGCCACCTGGAGAGGTATGGAAGGCAGGCTACTGGCGTGCTTGTCATTTTTACTCGATGACGTCATAGATGAGGTCAAAGACGGTGTCCTGATGCGCGAAAGGGCCCGTCCAAAAGAGTTTTTCAGCTGTCGACAACCCAGAGGTCAGGTCAATCAATCAATCAAACCAATCGATCAATCAATCAATCAAACAAGCAAGCAATCGATTGAACAATCAATCAACCATTATTCAATGACCAACCCAGGTCTTGACCGACTTTCGATCACTCTGCCCAGTGTCAGGACTAAGGTCATGTTCCTTGAACTTGGATTTTTTTGATTTCAGTTTCGATTTGAAGTAGCCCAGTTTTTCCCTCTCCGGAGACGTTTCGGTTTCGTTTCTGTAGCGCCTCCTGCTCGTACGACAACTAACATCGGACGAAGAGTCACACAGGCTGTCGTCGTCTTCGCTGAAGTCGCAGCCATGATAGCTGCTGCCGGCGTGGTAGCGAGTGTCGCCGATGGCGTAGCGACTGTCGCCGGCGTTGTAGCCGACCAGCCGCTGCCTGATGCAGTGGTTGATGTTTTGCTGCCTTAGGGCGTCTATGGTGTCCATGAGTCTGTTGAGATCAGGGTTCGGTCTGTCGCTCGAGTTGGAGAGGGTCTGGAGTTTCTGAAGCATCTTGCTGAGGCTCAGGTCGAATGCTTCCACTACTTTCGTCTGGTAGGATGATGACGATGATGATGAAGATGACGATGACGACGACGACGGTGATGACGATGACGGGGATGGGTTCGCAAAAATGAATGCTGCATTGGCTCACGTTAGTGGAAAGATGGGAGGTAAGCAGTGCCACTTGATCCTTAGCCCATTGGAGATCCACTCTCAGCCTGTTCAGCTAGAATTTCAGTTGGTGACCGTTATAACCATGGTAATGATGACGATGGGCATGGTGCTGATGATGATCATGGTGATGATGATGACGACTACGATGATGAAATAATGGTAGTGATGATGACACGATCACATATGATAATATCAAGAAAGAATAACGTCACCTCTTCGTTTTGCATTTCTTCTGCCATCTGTCGAATGAAAAATAAATTAAAATTTAAATAACATTTTCTCAGATCAACCGTGACTTGATTCTGTGACCTCAGTTTGACCTTAGATGAACTCATAATTACGTAATAATTACAATAATGTCCTATCGGCATATTCCTTTGTCCAAATCACGGTTGAACTTTGACGTGAACTTTGAATCTTACCCTGTCTTTGGTCGACACCGGTGAGAGATCTGCAACTAAAAGAAAATTCCGAATAACAACTATAATAATAAATGCTAATAATAAACAATAATAATAATAATAATAATAATAATAATAATAATAATAATAATAATAATAATAATACGACTTTTACTAATGATAATCATCATTGTTATCATCATCAGCAATAACGTCCGTCACGGATCCAAGCATCCAGGTAGTGAAAATATAAGAGTTCATGTAGTTCATGTAAAGTCACGGAAGTGATAGGAATACAAACGGTTTTGCTGGAAAACCGTCGCTATCATTATCATAACTACATCGTCGTAGTCGTCATCATCATCATCACCACCGCCAACATCGTCATCATGATTACCACGACCACGATCAAGATAATGAATACCTACCAGTCCTGTCAGAAAATCGGCGTCTGACCTTCGAACCTGAATCGCTGCTGACGTCTGCAGCCGGCGAAGCGGGCGTCCTCTTCCACCTGGAGGTGTCGATGGTGAGAGGCGGGGGAGGAACCACGACCGACGTCTCGAGTCGCGACGGCGACTCTTGCGACGGCGACTCTTGCGACGGCGACTCGCTGGCCGTCGGTTGCTGACGGACGGTGAAAGTGGACGTCGTGTGGATTTCTGCAGGTTTTAGTGGAGACGTGAGATGGTAATTGAGACCGTTGAAAGTCGATGGAGTTTTGATCTGTCGGCAGTTGTTCTGAGTTAGTAGTTGCTGCTGATGATCGACGGCCGACGGCGAATGATCGGCTAGCGGCAACGGCGACTTTGGCGACAAAACGTATTCGTCGTCGTCGTCAAATTTTCGCCGAAAGTTTGAGCCAGTCGGGACCGAATTTGCAGCTGTCGACCTGATCTTGGAGCTTTTTAATTCGACAGAGGAGCGACAACTTGCAGTCGTGAAACTGTCGCCAGTGACGCAAGCGACGCTGGGTTTTTGAGCTTCACTGAAGACGCCAGCTTTGAGTTTTTTGTCTTCAGAACCGGAGAAGGACACGACGTTTCTGGTCGGTTTGCTCTGGGAACGCTTCAAACTAGTGAGAGGAAATTGAGAATCGAAACTGGCCGGCGGTGCGATAGGTCGCTTGAGCGCCGGTTGAACGAGTCGCTCCTTGTCGTCGGCTGCAGATTTCCTGATGCCGTTGCCGGTCGACCTCGAGACTTGCGAATGATGACCTCTGACCTCTCTCAGTTGAGTCTGCTTGGTTAATGGATTCTTGTTGTCCGGCACGGATCCGGCACCCGCCTTGTTGCCGATCAGACTGTCAAGAACTGCCTGATGGGCCGGAAAAGGACGCGAGCGAGTGCCATCGGTAGCGTGGAGCGGCCGGGAATGCTGCAGTCGGTGCAGCCGGGTCGAGTTGGCGGCTGCCACCATGTTCGTCTCGTCGTCCGTGTCGAAACTGGACACGCTTCGCTGGTCGTCTGCCGGCGGACCGCGGAGGATGTTGTGACGGCTGTGGTTGCTTTTGATGTTGTTGTTGTTGTTGATGATGTTGAGGTTGTTATTGTTGCTTTTGCTGTTGTCGTTGTTGTTGTTGCTGAGATGTTTTGGAGTGGATTTCAGTTGCCAGACTTCGTCGTCCATCTTCGAGTCGAGGCTGTTATCAACATCGTCGTCATTAGCAACACAATCATCGATTTCGTCGTTATCATCATCGTTAGTATCAATATTAGTACCTTTATTATCATTATTATTATTATTAATTATTATTATTATCGATGGCGTTGCAAGATTCTAAGACTGTTCAAGGATAGAGTGGCAAATGTTATTTATACGTTTGTTTGTTTATTTGTTTGTTTGGTTTTTTTGCTTTTCACTTAAAAATGATTCACTTAAGAAACAGAACTGATCAAGTGAGTGAGTCTGCTGCATTCAAGTAAATCAAAATCGACAAAATATTATAAAGTCTGGAACACAGCCCAAGTTCTTTGGTCTGTTTTGAAGACTATTTTTTTATAAAAATTATTTGATAATATTTTGGTCGTTTAACACTACTTTGGGCCAAGACTGGCCCGCGTGCCATAGGTTGCCAAGATAGGTTTAGCTCCATGTGAAATTACTCGTTGAAAAAAGAAATCACTCCAGGTGTAGCCACGACCGCTCTGCATGAACCACACCAATTGCTTGAGCCACAGAACCGCATCAATCATATCAACCACATCAACCACATCGACCACTTCAACCGCTTCAACCGCATCCATTCATCATATGAACATCCGGTTCTTCGGATTCCTACGAATGTTTTGAGAACAACTGCCTCATCGAGTGATTCAGTTACAGCACAGGTGTTAGACTGCGGATGGATGGGTGGATGGGTCGGTGGATGGGTCGGTGGAAGGATGGATGGATGGATGGATCGTGGGGTGAACGGGTGGATAGGCGGACTGATGAATGCACGGAATGTCAGCAAATGAGATAGTAATATTCCACGAGATTCCACAAATGCCTCCCCAACTAATTGAAACAAGACCCATCAGTTCAGAACTGCCTCAGTTCAGTTGCTCGAAATTATCGGCAAATCTGTGCTCACCGTTTGTGTTCCTGAACGTTGCGATCCATTTCACATTTCAAACAACCAAACCCATTTAACCCCGGTTCACTCACTCACTCACTCACTCACTCACTCACTCACTCACTCACTCACTCACTCACTCACTCACTCACTCACTCACTCACTCACTCACTCACTCACTCACTCACTCACTCACTCACTCACTCACTCACTCACTCACTCACTCACTCACTCACTCACTCACTCACTCACTCACTCACTCACTCACTCACTCACTCACTCACTCACTCACTCACTCACTCACTCACTCACTCACTCACTCACTCACTCACTCACTCACTCACTCACTCACTCACTCACTCACTCACTCACTCACTCACTCACTCACTCACTCACTCACTCACTCACTCACTCACTCACTCACTCACTCACTCACTCACTCACTCACTCACTCACTCACTCACTCACTCACTCACTCACTCACTCACTCACTCACTCACTCACTCACTCACTCACTCACTCACTCACTCACTCACTCACTCACTCACTCACTCACTCACCACTCACTCCCTCTCTCACTCACTCACTCACTCACTCACTCACTCACTCACTCACTCACTCACTCACTCACTCACTCACTCACTCACTCACTCACTCACTCACTCACTCACTCACTCACTCACTCACTCACTCACTCACTCACTCACTCACTCACTCACTCACTCACTCACTCACTCACTCACTCACTCACTCACTCACTCACTCACTCAACCATACCCAGTGATTAACGAGCACTCATCAATCATCGTCTGATTGATGCCAAGCTTTATTGAGAACTTGATCGACTGACGTCTTTTTCGATTGAAAACCAACCACACAGGGAGTTTCCTATTCTTAACGCTCCATCCTGCAGTGATCATCGACGTCATAGTCCTCCTCCTCATCATCATCATCATCATCATCATCATCATCATCATCATCATCATCATCATCATCATCATCATCATCATCATCATCATCATCATCATCATCATCATCATCATCATCATCATCATCATCATCATCATCATCATCATCATCATCATCATCATCATCATCATCATCATCATCATCATCATCATCATCATCATCATCATCATCGTCATCATCACCACCAACATCATCATCATCATCGACAACATCATCATCATAATCAGCATCGCCAGAAATTCTTCTAGGGCTTCATTAAGAAATTACCTTCAAGGCTATCACTCAGCGGAAGACCTTGCAACTTAATTGAGCCTGTATAGCCGTGATTAGCTGCTCACGTGATGGAGATGATGACGAGGACGATGATGATGGTGACGACGAGGACGATGATGATGACGACGATGATGACGACGACGACGACGATGATGATAATGATATCTACGAAAATATGGAATGAAACATAGAAACATTGGAGCGTTTCCAACTATTGGAGATCGTGTTTTGATCATCAACAGTTGTCTATTGGTGGTTGTACACCTGTGCTCTGTTGTATCGTAAGTGCTTCCAAAGCTGCACGGTGAATTGTTAGCGAGTGAATGCTATGAATGCGTGGTGAATTGTTAACTCCACGAGTGAATGTTATGAATGCGTGGAGAATTGTGGACGGACAATAAATTATGATCTACAAAAGAATGCGCGGTGAATTACGAATTATTAAACGTCTATGGTGAATTATGAATTGTTAGACGTCCGTGGTGAATTATGAATTGCCAAAGGTCTGCGATGAATTATGAATTGTTAGACGTCCGTGGTGAATTATGAATTGCCAAAGGTCTGCGATGAATTATGAATTGTTAAAGGTCTATGATGAATTATGAATTGTCAAAGGTCCGTGGTGAATTATGAATTGTTAAAGGTCTGTGGTGAATTATGAATTGTTAAAGGTCCGGGGTGAATTATGAATTGTCAAAGGTTCGTGGTGAATTACGAATTGTCAAAGATTCGTGGTGAATTATGAATTGCCAAAGGTGAATTGTGGTGAATTGCTATCGAGCGAAGAATGATTGCGAACAAAGCTTCAACAGGCATCGACGCGTTGAAGGAATCAAAAGAACGAAAACCGACAGAATCTCTTCGTTATCATCGCCTTTATTATTATGATTGTTATCAATCTCGACTTTCATCATCATCATCATCATCATCACCATCATCATCATCACCATCATCATCATCACCATCATCACCATCATCATCATCATCAGCATCATGATCATCACAACCATCATCATCAGCATCATCACTATCAGCATTATCATCATCATCATCGCTATTATCGTCATCATGACAATCATCTTCGAAGTCATCCTTTCTATAGCAAGTGCTGATATTATTGTTTAGAAAATAAATTAATATTATTAATTATTATTATTATTATTATTATTATGATAATAATAATATAAAATCTCACTAACCTTCGTGATTCCCCGAGAGTTCACAAGCAAGCACAGTTAATCCGATTTGTAAATGTTGATCAACATCTCATAATTTATAATAATAATAACAATAATAATAATAATTATTACTATAGTTATTTATTAATTATTTTATTTATTTATTTATTACTATTATTATTATTATTATTAATTATAATCGTTTATCTAATCTGCAATAATAGTTATTTACGCTTTCGTTGTATAAGAAATGATTCCATTAAGAAAGAATCGGAGTTTATAATCTCCAGAATCTCGAACCTAAATGTAATTGTAATTCCAGATCCGACAGCCTCTGCAAATCGGAACTACGCCTGCCAAACTTAAACGGATCCAGGCGCGATTATGATGATGGTGATGATGATGATGACGATGATCCTGGCGATGACGACGACTACGAAGATGGGGCACGGAAGAAGAGATGTTGACGACGAGGAGAGAGAGAGAGAGAGAGAGGAGACTGGTGCGATTGACTGATGGCGGGAGAAAAAGTTGTACGTGTAAGCCTCGTGCGCCTTAACGCGATTAACGGGATCGGCACGTTTTCGAACCGACGGCCGTTACCACACCGGAATACATCGTGCTACAACTACACCTACCACATCTACTGCTACTGCATCAGAAGTTCCACACGCTACCACGCTCAAAGACCACAGTCTATTGATACCTATGTTTGCAAGCGTGCATCCCATCCAGTTGGACTGCAGATCAGATTCCCGGATCAGTCAATCTCTGAACACACTTACTACAGCTACCACACTTACTACAACTACCACACTTACTACAGCTACCACACTTACCACAGCTACTACATCTAGCACACCATTGCAAGGGCAGCAAATATTTCTAAGGGACACAGAAGGGATTAGAAATTGGATAGGCGTCGATAGGATATCCAAACTGGTCAAATTACAACTGCTTTTATTTGGGGTGGTCTCAGTCATCACTGTCATAGTCATCGTCGTCTTCGTATTTCTCGTTTCCTAGCCATCCATCCATCCATCCATCCATCCATTCATCCATTCATCCATCCATCCGTCCGTCCATCCGTCCATCCGTCCATCCATCCATCCACTGATCATTATATATTGTACTTAACCATCGTCATCATCAACATCATAATCTCAAACTTCCAACACGCACCGCCGATTCCGTTATAATAGAATGAATGAATGAGTGAGTGTGAGTGAATGAGTGAGTGAATGAATGAGTGAGTGAGTGAGTGAGTGAATGAATGAATGAATGAGTGAGTGAATGAGTGAGTCATAAGCCAGGAGAGATAGACCATCAAGTCGGAGAGTAAATTGGAACTTCGCATGCGTGCATAAATCTCGTCGATAATTACATCCGGTGTTCACCAACTTGGTGGATTACACTCCTCTCACTGGAGTAGTTTATCAAATTTTTATTACATGGATATGACGAGTGTTGTTGTCGTTGGTTATTTATTTATAATTGATTAAATAAATAAATAAATAAATAAATAAATAATTTTAATGTGTTATAGTTATCGTTGCTACCATTGTTATTGTTGTTGTTGCTGCTGTTGTTGTTGTTATTTTATGTTTGAGGAATTCTCGAGATTCCCTCCAAACAAGAGAACAAAGAAGCAAAGAATGGAGTTGTTGAAACACGAATATGTGGGGTTCGGAGGTTGCGTTGTCAGTCTCTGATTGGTTGCCTGAGTGGGGTAGTCTATCTGAGGGTTAATGAACAGATAACGGACGGACGGATGGACGGATGGAAGGAAGGAAGGAAGGATGGATGGATGGATGGATGGATGGATGGATGGACGAACGGACGGACGGACGGACGGGTGGATGGATGGACGGACGGACTAATAGATGGAAAGATAGTCGGTCGATTTGGTGATAGACGGACCGACTAGTGAAAGGCTGAAGGAACAAATGGGAAAACATGTCTAAGGTCGTGTTTGCTCGAATGATTTGCGGCTTATTTGCTACCCAATCATCGTCTGAAATTTTCAGATTCCGATGGTCCTATTTGAACCTCTCACTTGACCTACTTGACGCTAATTGGTCGAGCTTCGTGACCATCGTGACCTCTATTGAAGGACAGGCAAGCTTGTTTTTAATGACCATCGGTTCACCAATTTTTTTTTTAGCTTTCTCAAAGCCTTTTATATCGATGTACTTAATCTAACTAATTAATTAATATTAATAACTAATTATTGATTGAGTTATTATTATTATTATTATTATTAACTAACAAGTGCATTTGACCTCGACTCACATATCATTAGAGACAGTTCCTGTCGCTATCGTAAACAAAACACGTTTAGGGTTTGGGGTACTTTTGAACCCCAACTGCTATTGGCGCATGGTACGCTTAACCCTTGCAGTTCAACGTCTGGATTTGATAGACTTTCGGTCGCCCATAGATTCACGTTTGTTTTATCTTTCCGAGCGCGTGTGAAGTTTGTTTATTGATGTTCCTCTTTGGGAGGCTTCAAATGGCTGCTTACACCGCTTGAGAAACGACTATAGATCGAAGTCGTCTACGAGGGATTGATGATGATGATGATTACGTTGACATTCTTGATGATTAAATGATAGATGATGATGATAATGACAACTGATGATAACGACGGTCGTACTGCAATATTCCGGATACACAAAGAGGTGCGAATCCAAACTAATCGCACATCGATAATGCCATATGTTAGCAGAGTCATTATTATTATTATTATTATTAATATTAATATTATTATTATTATTATCAGCAGCATCACGTGATGAATCACATGGAACCTCGATCTATGATTGCGTATTGAATTGCAAACTTTCGTCTCAAATATTTGGAGACGCCATCGATACCTCGGCTCCATAAATTAATTGAATTGCATAAATTATGTAAATTACATAAATCAGATTTTTATCACCATTTAAATTTTTAAATTTTCCATAAATTCTTTTCGCAAAAAAAGCCACGAGTGACCAAACTGCAGACGTTATTTTCCAGTTCAATAGTCAGTTCTGCAATAATTAAATACTGTCATTAATAATTATTATTATTAATTCTGATTCCATATTATAATATAATAATCAATAATGTCCTGAAGACCTCCCTCTTTAGGGAAAGTCACCCTCACTCCCCCTCAGTGGCCTTGAAGTCCACCGGACATATGCCACTTTAATAAACTGAATTATTATTATTATTCTTATCATTATTATCATTATTATTATCATTATTATCATTATTATTATTATTAATGTAATTGACAGATGCGATAATGAACGTATCACCAATACTCGAAATTAATCACTACGTCTAGCATAACGGTTGCAGAAGGACTTAAAGTTAATTTAAAATGATTTTAAGCTTATTTCCTCCCTGAAATCGATCAGTTGTTCAGCATTTCATTCAGTTCACATTCCATCCTTCACGACGTCTGGTCAGCCCCAAAAGTCTTCCGATCCTTCACTTTCCATGCGGATACGAGCACAACATACAGAGTCTCATCTCTTTCTTCCAGCTTACGTCAACTCCGCCGACCTAACCTATCGAGTTCAGAGATCGTTAAACTTTCCCATAAGACCTCGTCTAAGTTAAACCGTTTAAGGCGGCCGTCCATAGATGGCAGATTCCCACGTATACTCCAATATCGCTCGACCTCGATTCATTCATCATCGTCCACGTCTGTCGAACGCAGCCGGATGCGATTGTTGCCCTCGATTGTAAACAAACCGGTGCTCAATCATCGTCCTGAAATCTCCACAAGGTCGCTCAAGACCAAGAGTCTCTATCGTCATCATCATCATCATCTTTATCCAGGTAACAACACACAGACGACTGTCATCATCATCACCAACATCATTATCATCATCACATTCAACAGCAAATCGATGATCAGACTCAGAATCAGTCGTTTCTCATTGAAACCAATTCACACGAGGCAACAATTTTAACACAAACACACCTTTTGAAACACCAACTCAGAGAAACAAAGTATTGAATCAAGAACCCCCATAAGTGATGATGATAATAATAACAATAACAATAATAATAATAATAACAATAATAATAATAATAACAATAATAATAATAACAATAACAACAATAATAATAATAATAATAATAATAACAACAATAATAACACTAATAATAATAATAACAATAATAATAATAATAACAATAATAACAATAACAATAATAATAATAATAATAACAACAATAATAATACTTCCGAATGATAATCATTTGAAACCTGACACCACTAACAACAACAACAACAACAAAATTAACGAACAACGAAAACCATCAGAAAGAAAAAAAAAGCAAAAATGAAAATCCAATTTTCAACCTCACGTCCTCCTCATTACCATCATCCGAGGAGATTCGACCAATCAAAGTGCAGCAAAGTCTGCACGTGCACACATACGCACACACGCTTCACATCCTCTCGACGGTCTTGATGCCGAGGATGCTGAAGCCCTGCCTCATGACTTCGGCCGTGGCCTCGCACAGGACCAACCTCCCGACGTTCACCTTGACCACTTCGCCTGACGACGGAACAAAAACAAATCATTAAATCATAATTAATCAATTAATTAATCAATCAATCAATAAAGAGGGCCAGTGATTGGCCAGTGAGTAGGGTGGAAAATTTCGTAAGGTTTTCATGGATTGTTTATGTCCACCGCTGCCAATCAATCCCTCACATTCTGCTTGTATATATTTTTTTTAAACTACAATTCTTCCCACACCTCCCCCAAGTCCACCCTTTGGCACGGGCAACCAAAACTCCTCACCTGTGGCCTTGTCCTTCTCAACGACGTAACAGTTGTCATAGAATTCTGTAAAGGTCGTGGCCAGCTCGTACAGGTAGTCGCAGAGGTTGTGAAGGTAAAGGTCGTTGGCGCACCTGTCGACGACCTCCGGGAAACGGATGACCAGCTTGGCGAGGTTCCACTCCTTGGGGTGTTCGAAGGCAGGAGGCGGAGCCTGTTTGAGGTCATCCGAGTTCATGGACGTCTGACGGGCTATGGACCTGGTGACGACGAAAGATTCGGTTGAACGCATCGACGCACTCGACTTTTGACGGTCAATATTTAAATTAAATTGGTTAATCAACTATAAACAGTATCACATAACCAGTTAACTATACATATATGACTATTATTATATTAGACTATTATTGGTTACAAGGTATTTGATTGATTTTGATTGGCTAATTCATTATTTAAGTAATTTTGCAAGGAAGTCTTTTACCTGATTCTCATGTAGGCATATTGTAGGTAGACGGCAGTGTTGCCCTTATCGTCAAGCATCTGAAGGTCACGAATATATTATGTTAACATACATTATGTTAATGTGCCAATTAAATATTCATGAACCAAATGCCATGCAAGCAAATTTTCATGAATCAACGTTCACCTTGTCGAACGAGAAGACGTAGTCGTTGGTCCTGCAGTGCGAGAGGTCTGCATATTTTATGCAACCGATGGCGACCGCCTCTTTGGCCAGCTTCAGCTCCTCCTCCGTCAAGACCTGAACCAATGGCATTTGAAATAAGAGTATAATAATAATAATAATAACAATAACTATAAATTCAATCATCTCACCATTCAATCATCATCTACAATAGAGAATTCATGAACGATTGCTACAGACCTTATCCCTGCCCTTGTCAATCAGCTTTTGCTCCGCCCTCCTCAGACCTTCGTTGAGGAGGTCAATGAGTCTGACTGTGTCTCCTGACCTTGTCTTGAACTTTTTCCTGAGAGATTGAAAGATCAGAAGCTGTGAATACGTTCGTGGATGATGATGATAATAATTATAATTATTATTACTACCAAACTATAATTTCCTTATTACAAGTTTAGCCAAATTACATTAACCAGAAAACAACAACAGCAACAACTACAATCATCTTTCGCAACTCACTTGTCCTCCCCAAGCACGACTCCGAAGCCCACGTGTTCAACTCTCACCTTCTCTGGTTCGAACCAACCTGCCTTCGCACCGGCATCGAAGACTCCGTTCAGGTGGATGGCCTGGAAATGATGATGATGATGATTACAAGATCAGACACCACAAGATTTAGACATCAACTGAAGTCATGATAAGGTAATGATATCCAAACTACTTTTAAACCAGGCTTGGGCAATTACCTTCTTACTAAGGGGCCATGCTGTTACAGTGAACATGGCTACTGGGCCATATGCTTCCAAATTCAATTCAATTCCGCAAATATTTTAAGTGCTTATTGTATATTTGACGCTTTTTTAAAATATTTTTATTAAATTTAATAAAAATCCAAAGACAGTATATTGACAAGATAACTAATTTGTTTCACCCTATACTACAACATAACTGCAACAATAGGGATTTAATAAAAATAAATTCAAACAAATCCACCGACTTGTCCGCTGTCGACGACATAAAGGATCTCGCGGGCCTTCTCAACGAACAGCCTGTGCCTGAGGGCCGCCATGTCGGACGTGTCGTAGGTCATGCCCCCGTCGGACTTTACCAGGGTGAGGGGAACGGTGGCGCCCGGGGGCCAACAGATCTTCCTGCCCTGCAAGCAAGAGAGAAAGAAAGAGATGCATGGAGAGTGTCTGGTCACGAAAAGAAGCATGCATCGCTGCAGGCGACCGGGCAGCAACTTGTCGTTATTAATTATTACTTCACTAATACCGATTAAGAGGTGTAACGTGGACAATAAGCAAATAGATTAAGAACACAGGCTGCATATAGGTTGCTCATCTAGCGGGAACATTGTTCCCTTCGGGCATCCTTTGGTATCATATAATCACGGTCCTTATACTATTATTTGTGTTATATTGCTGATACCAAGAAACCAATAAATCAAATCAAATCAAATCATGGGCTGGCCAGAAGAAGTGAGTACGAGGAGAACTAAAAGACAAGAACCTCGTCCAATTCGACCATCTGCTTCTCCTCGAGTTCCCTGACCACGTCCGCCATCAACGGCTGGTAGAAGGATTCGCCCCGGTCGACCAGGTCTTTGATGTCAAAGAGTTTGTAGATCTTCGTGAACTCTGTAAAAAGGAAAGACCCAATTTTTTTGTTGAAGACGACTTGCACTTCCCTCATTATTATTATGCATTCAAATCTCGGTTAGCATAATTTTGAACTGAATTTTTGCTCGATTAATTCTCTTTTGCTAATATTTGTAATAAATTATTGATAAACTAAACATTATTATGAAGTAATGAATATTCATGCGATTCCATCTGTGTTTTACGTAGCTTTGATGAACAGCAATCGATCGAACCCACCTTTCCTGGACTCATCACAAATAAGGTTCCAGGCCTTGATGTGGTTCTCGTCGTAACTCTGGAGGTTCACGACAGCTGCGTAGGCCCTCTTCTTGAACTCTTCGTCTTCGTCGAACCTCAACTTGGACTCCTGGCGACGATGATTATAGTTACAACTAGGTCGTAAGGTCGGCAGACCGCGGTCCTCTTTAATGGCGGCATTGGCATTCTAGCGAGTCGTTCGAAACGTCTGTCGTTATTCAACTGACCTTGTAGAAGGCCTGGAGGTCGCCGATGGGGGGCGAGACCGTGAGGTAGTCGGGGAACTTCTCGGTGAGGTGGGCGATGAGCATCCCGAACTGAGTTCCCCAATCGCCGAGATGGTTGAGTTTGAGCACCTCGTGACCCAGGTACTCGTACAGCCTGGCTATGCTCTCTCCGATGATGGTCGACCTGGAGACGATTACGTATTACATATTAACAATTAACGATGACGACAACGCCGATGGTGGTTACACATTCACATAACCATATAAAAGATGTTGACAATATTAACATAAACACATCGATCTACATAATCTTTAATAAGATACAGCAATGTATACAATGAAATCCATTGTTTAAGGCTCCACTACCTGAGGTGGCCAACGTGCATCTCTTTGGCTATGTTTGGACTTGACATGTCTATGACGACCTTCTTCTTTTCGTTGACCTTCGGAGGCAGAGCTCCGACCTTCACGACCTGAGAGACGAGGTCGGATATGAACTCCTCCTTCAGGAAGATGTTGATGAAGCCTGCATTTGCTGGAGAAAGCTGAAGATAATTTCAGTTGGTCATTATAATAATGAATTATTAATTATATGAATAAATAAATAAAAGTAATGTATTGATTGTCAATGTCTCAACAAGTAAAGACTGCTACAGCGATGATGATGATGATAGTATTAGCTATCAAAAATAACGATTCAGTTGTGCGCATTTCCTCAGGATGATTTCAGGAAAAACCAAAACCCATCTGAGTGCAAAAACGAAATGGTTATAGAAACTGAAGTGGGAGCAATGATGATAATGATATCACTAATATCAAAATAGCTTGGCAGATAGTAAGCAGTGATTTAAAAATAAATTATAAATAAAAATATAATATAATAAATAACAATAACAAATAAAAAGAATAATTCAAAAAAAAATTTAATCTTAATTTTAATAAAAAGAAAAAAAACCATGAAGGAAAGTGAAATTATGAATTATTAGTGGGCGTGGCTAGAAGTATTGATAAATGATTGATGATTAATGAGGTTGGAATCAGTGCAATTTTTATTGGGAAATCCATTGAACAAGCAAGAACATGATGCAATATAAAGCTGTTGTTGCATAGGCCATGTGATTGAAAAGCTATCTTGATAACGATCATATCATTCTAAGTAACATTTATTGTGATATTGGTGAATAGAAATTTTGATATTCTATCCAATAATTATTATATTTGCTTGTAATTAATAATATTATATATAATAATTGCCATATATTATGGTATCGTAATCATCTATTTCCAATGCAAACCTGCTTGATGAACGTGCAGGGTTCAACACTGTCACAGATCTTCTGTGCCACGTCCAAAGGTTTCACTTTCTGATTTGTCTTCCTCAGGATCTGAAATGGGAGAAACATTGAACTCTGACCTCACCATCATCGTAAACCAACCACATTCTAATAACCATCTTGGCAAATTCAGCAATAGATAATCACATTAGGTGGTTGGTTAAAACATATCAAAGTAAAAAAATAGTCAAAATCACTGACTCCACATTACTCTAAACATTTCCATCAATTTCATGATTACCTGGGCTACATTCATGGCACTGTTGCACTGGTAGTCACCGAAGTTCTTCTGGGTGCTCGGCGTGACCACGGCAGGGACTCTGGGCAGGTCGGGATAAGCTTTCCAGAGGGCTGCCGTGAAGCTTTCGGTCAGCAGTTTCAGAATGTCTGGAGACGGTCCGAGGACATTGTTGCTAGAGCTCTTCTTGTTATCTTCCTCCAAAATGTTCTAAAATTGTTTGTTGAGAAAAAAATATTATTGGTGTGTAATGATACCTAAGGCAATTGAAAAAATAGTTTATAATAATATTAAGTCAGTTAAAATTGGTAAGGAAATAATAATGAATGATAATTTCCCTGTTTACATTTATAATAAGTAACCCATCATATCAATAAATAATTGAATCATAAAAGAAGACATGATCAATTAAAAATTTCACAAAATTAAAGAATCTTGAAACGAACCATCTTCAGATGTTTTATCTGGTATCTGAGTCTGTTGTTTTCTGCTATCAGCTTCTCTAGCTCAGGCGATCTGTCTGCTTCGCTAAGTACGAAGTTCCCAGCCTCGATCGATTTAATAACGTCTTCGAAGCGCGCAGTTTCTGCTTCCTACAATGTTTGTTAAATTTTTATGATTTGCTATTTCTTTTATGATCGCACGTAGCGAGCCGGCGAGAGCCCGCACTAATCAATCTCATAGAATGAGGCTATTTTCTATTACCGCTTCTTCAACTTTAGCCAAAAGTTCTTCGTATGTTATATACTCCATTTTAGTCACACAATTGCAACGATTGGAATTTCTGGAAAGCCTACACGTCTAACTCCAATATCGCTACGATTACATTTTTTGCATGTAATTTGTTTCTATTATATTTTCCAAGTAATTATTTTTAGTAACTCTTAACAAAAAATCAAATAATATTTAATTATTTTACACATATTTTTAGTAATTACTTACATTGCATTAAATATGAATATTTAGGAATAAAAGGTTTGTAAATCAATAAAATTATTCTTAATTTATTATATTAAAATAAATAATAAAATTTCTTACGAGCGGGGATAACAAGGCCTTGTTCGGAGCATGGCTGACCGCAGTTAGTTTAATTTGTCTGTTGCCGGAATGGACTCGTGGAATAATTCAGAGAATTTAGGTGCTGGCGTCTATATTTTTGAAATATTTTCTTAATAATTGTAGCGGGGCTAAATTCGAAGGATTAGGTAACATTAGCAAATTTTCTTCTAAGATTACAATGCGGTTTGGTTTTTATACTTTAGAAGATAGCATGCTGGAAGAAGAGTGGGTTCCTCCAACGGAGGGTGAAATGAAAATAATTGCTGCCCGCCGAGAAAGGCAGGATAAAATTAGCAAAATTATGGGCCAATATCTTCTCAAAGGATACAGAATGTTGGCCTCAACTTGCCCGAAATGTTCTGTAAGTTAACACTCCAACACAGGTGTGTAAGAATATTTATTCTTTAAAACACTGTTGACAGACGATACTGATGCGCACCAGGCCGACTGATGGCACAAATGGGAAAGACTATTGCATAGCTTGTAGTGAACTGGACTCTGACATTTCAAAAGATGATCCAGGTGAGAGTTAATGTTTTGTTACATTTAATCAAAGTTAACTAAGCCTAACTCCTAACTCAGAGTTTATTTGTTTTCAACATTTCTATTTATTTTTAAAAAGTCCACTATTAACTTGACTTAATATATGACAGCATAAGTTACTGCAAGACTGTAGTGTTATCTGATTGAATTTCTTTTATTAGCTATAGACCTGACGGCTGCAAGAAGCCAGGTTCTTGAAGGTCAGGCAAGGGAGCTCCAAGCTCAAGATCTCAGGATGGCTCAGAGCGATTCTTCAACCATGATGAGAATGGCCAGCGGTGACGGTGCATCTCTTGTCAACTGCGACTCTGACGCCGGAGTCACAGGATCCTTCGAAGCCCCTGCAACCGAGGCCAGACCCTCTAATCCAGAAGGGGCAGTAAGCAGCGGCCTCCCCATGAGGATGGGTAGACCAGACACGGGAGCGACGCAAATAGAAAGCTGTACTGCCCTCGGATGTTTGAGGAAGTGCGACCCTCCCAGAGTGTCGTCTGATGAGTCAGGATCTAGAGCGAGATGTGCCATGATGGTCATTTGTCCTTCAACCAAGGTGGGCCAATCGTCTAAAAATCATTTTCACTTTAATCGCCCCTTTCATTTGTGGGGAATGTTAAATATTTTGGCCTAAAAGTTAATTTCAGACTCTGTTTGAATCACTTTTAGTTCTAAAATGTGTTCATTATTTTCATTTCATTGCAAATTATTCAGTTGAAAGATCAGCCAACTTCCAACCAGGGATCGGACCAACCGGCTTCTGGGCAACAAAATTCCCCAGCCCCCCACGTCCCTAGTTCCTTGTTCCATCATCATCATCATCACCACGTCCACCAAAACGATTTCTGTCCTGTCCACCATCCCTCTGCTCCGACGACTCACCAGCACGTCAACTCCCACAGACCGCACCCGTACGGTCAGGAGTGCGCCAGGGTCAGGGAGTCCATGACTGCGGTGCTCGACAAGATGGAATGGGCGTCGGAACAGCTGAAGAAGTGCTTGGAAGTGGAGCAGAGCAGGCAACTCTGCGGCCTGATAACCTCTTGCGCCGAAGCCGTGTCCGCGCTCAAAGCGGCCTCCTCCTTCTCCGTGACGACCGAGAGGAGGGCAGAAGAGAAGCCCTGAAGGTCTCGTGGTTTGGTTCCTAGTCTGGCATTCGAGTCGGTCTCTGTTTCCCCACGTTTTCGGTCTACTGTGGCATTTCGACAGCTTGTTTTTTGGACATTTTTTTGCTTTGGGATTGTCCTCGTTCGTACCTTCTTAGGCGTCGCCTGGTCAGACTATCGGTTTAGTTGCGCGGCAATCCGCGTTTGACACCCGTTTTGTGCGAAAAGTTAAATTTCAGTTTTGACTTTTTGCATCTCTGCGAGTTTCTGAGCAGCGTGGGGAGGTTCTCGGATGCCCTTCGACGTCTCCGACGGAACTCTTGCGGCGCGGACGCTCGCCCGAAGCACGGAGATCGTGCAGAGAGCTGTTCGTTTTCGTCACGTTAGGATTT
This sequence comes from Hirudinaria manillensis, assembly GCA_034509925.1. Lineage (NCBI taxonomy): Eukaryota > Metazoa > Annelida > Clitellata > Hirudinida > Hirudinidae > Hirudinaria > Hirudinaria manillensis. Next base: position 11,987,861 of record CM067527.1, read on the forward strand.
TCGATTTTACTTTTTTTTTGTCAAACTGTGTTTGACTTGAGTTTGTTTGTTTGGTTGGATGTTTTCTATTTTAACTGATTTTTTTTCTGGAATTTTAAGAAGGAATGGCCAAGATGCTGGCATTGTACTCTTTGATGTCATTACTTGATTGTCTCAATAGATCTGATCAGAAACGAGTGCTTTGACAATTTATGCCAAGGAGCTTCAAATTTTTACCACAATATAATCACGATAGAAGCCTTCGGAGCGCAAAGCAGGACGCGATTAAAAGTAAATCGAGACGAAAACACCAATGAAGTTAAAATAAGTGATAAATGAGTTAATCTAAACTTCGCGAGCAAACAGAACGCGTCCTCCGAGTCGCTAAGAAGCGCACGATTAAGTATTAAGTAATCGACCCAAAGACTCCTGCCATCGTACGGTGCTGACACGTAACTATAGCAACGGGGCCAGCGGATCGATAGCCTTTGCGCACCTGAAATGCTTCTCGATGAGTCAATCTGAAAATATAATCGATGATTGTTTCTTTTGTTACGTCGGGCGTCGTCTCTGCTTCCCGGCTTAGTTTGTCAGGTGGTACCATTTGGCGATCTGCTTCTTTGGATTGTTTATGATTTCACTCCAATGTTCCGACGCGATCAGGACGTTGACGAGATCCGAGCTTCCGGTCTGCTCGTAATCCGTGAAGCTGCCGAGTTCAACCCTGCCGATGAACTCAGACGAAGAGGAGGATGAAGATGACGACGAAGAGGACTCCTGTTCTTCATCCACTAGGAAGATGGAGAGACTGAATCTGTCCAGGATGTGTGCAGGGCGCTTCGGGGAGCTGGACGAGTTCTTTGCGAAAGTCGGAGACTTCGGAATGAAAAGATGGGGATCCGATGGGTTGCTGGGTTTGTCCAATAGGGTAGAGGAGCAGATGGAAAATCTGCGGAAGAGGGAGGGCATCGATTTCCCATCGCGGTTCGAAGGTTCACGTCCGCTTTCGTTTTCGCGACAAATCTGACCCTGGAGACGGCAGGGTAGATTGAATTTCCGGGTCACCGAGGTCATCGATGAGGGAGTCGAGGTCACTAGAGGGTTGTAACGGTTCCAAGCCAACATGGCCGCCAGTTCAGAGGGCGTGCGCGGGAGTTGAAAGGTGAAGGTCTCGTTGAAGACGGGATTGGGAACTGAGCATTTCGAAGTTGTACGCTTCTTGGCCAGTCTTTGGCCATCGAATTTCAGGTAGATTTTGACGTAAGGTTCTCGAAAGATGATTAACGATTCGGATAAATTTAAATTTCAATGTGTTTTCGTGTTTAATTTTTAACCTCTTTATATCTAAATATCCAAATAAATAACCCTAATCCAATCCTAAAATCAAAAATCTTGTCAAAAATCTCCGTTGTTGAAGAAGTTAATGACTCTCACCGATAGTTTCAGGGACATCAGTTTGTGGGAGGTTCCTGGCCTTCAAGATGGCTACAATGAGTTGACAGTTTGAGGGGTTAAAGCAGAGAGACAGTAGAATCTCCCCCCTGTTTTGATCTCCGACCTTTGGACGAATTTCCTTGTTTATTAATGAGTTATTAATAATGTTTTAGGTACTATTATTCGTTTAATTAATCGTTTGTTTTAGCGTTCAAATACTTTATTATTAAAGATTTTTTGACGGATCCTATCGTGAAATATCAAATCGATAGTTTACAATTACTTGGAATTGTTTAAATAATATTTTATAATATTATATATAAATGCGAATTTAAAGTTTAATATTTTTTAATACTGCTTTTAATAATTTAAGTATGAATGCGTTCTTTGTCGAACTGTACTCATTAAAAGCAATGGAGTCTTAATTCGTAAATTGGACTTTTTAGCAACCAATGATTTACTAATCATTAGCAGCTTTGCATTGAAATAATGAAATTAACGTCTAATTACGAATTTAATTTCGCTAATTTCTTTTAATTTCGATCAAAAATAATTCGATTTTAGCAGGAAAGTCGGTCAAATTGATAAGCCTAATGGATCTTAAGTTAAGCTTTAATCTTAACATTAGGACAATGAATAAATCTCTGGCGCGTTTCCATGACGTCCTATCATACTTACGTAGGTAAGGAATACACTTCCATATTAACAAGATGGCTACCTTATCAGACTGAGGCAGTAGATCCTGACAGACTTGAAGAAAGAAGCTTTTGCATTCGGGTCCAGAATTTTCAATGATCTCACCTGATCCATCCAAGTGGTCCTCGTCTTTATCCTTACCGTCATCTTTGTCACCATCCTTTTCCTCTTTGATCCCGCGGTTCTCCTTCGTGTCTACCCAGCAGTCCATGACTTCGCCAAGGGGGTAGCGTACCTCCCCGATGACGTAATCCCTGGAGAATCTATCAAAGCTGTAGACGCTGAAGTAGAGAGTCACCTTCTGTACTTGTTGAGGTTCCATGTTATAAAAGTCGAACTGTTCGTCAAACACCGGATTTTGATTTTTTCTGACCAGCCGTGTCTTGACCTGTGAGATTGGATGCAAAGCGCGAATTCACAACTGTTACAAGCAACATAAGCAGCCAAAGATAATAAATGTTCTGAATATTCTAATCGTTCTGTCTGTCACTACGACGTCGTTTTTAAACTGCCAATCTGACCCACAGCGTTTCAGATAAATTGAACAAAAAAGCCAAAAGTATTACGAATCTATAGCTTCTTTTATGATCTAATATTTTACTTTTCTCCACTTACTTTGAGCTTTTTATCTGGCAACAGTTGAAGCTTCACGTATGGATCACAACTTCCTAGGATGCTGTCAGAGACCGCCAGACCTTGAGCTTTGACAATCGAGACTGAGAGAATGAGTCTCTCGTGATCGTACTTGACTTCAAAGAATAACTTGCCGAGTTGACCATCTTGTTCGTTTTTATCGATCTCCTCTACAGGCTTCGAATCAATTTTTTCATCGTCTGTCAGTTTGTCCTTCTTTGATTTGTATTCGTCATAGCATTTCTCTAGGAAACCCCGTCCCTCGGGCCTAAGCATCGAGCCTTCTTCAGATTCGAAATCGGCCTCTCGATTGACCCTTTCTGCTATGGTGGGATAGCTCTTTTCGCCTCTAGTCTCGATTTCTATTTTCGATTCCCTTGGGGAGTTCAGTCTGCTCGAGTCGCAGCTCCTAGTCGCTCCACTGTTACGTCTCGAATCGGCTGGAATGGGGCACCAAATTGTGTTTTCCTTGGCCACCCCACCGTACCCGATGCTACCGTTACAGCCGGTCGAACCAGCGCCTTCTTGTCCGATGAGCCTGCGCGACTGCTGTTTGTCATCGGCCAAAGAGGTTTCAGAATGGCCATTGTTCTTGGTCGCGTTGTTCGAAGACCGTCCGGATCTTTTGAGACTTTCCGATCTCCATTTTGGGCCGGAATCCTCCCTGAGGAAGCCGTCTCTATATGCGGCAGAGAGGCGGATCTCTGGGTCAGACATTGCCTGTCTGCGTTTTTGTATGAACTTGAAAATCACCAGAACGGTAATAAACAGCACAATTACTACTCCACCGATGATAATGGGTACAACGTACCACCCTTCATCAGGTATTTTGGAATTTTCTTCGACTGGAAGAAGAAAAATTATAAGATCTAAGAGTAGTATGATGATTAAAATGATTTTAAAAATCAAACATAGAATTGCATTTCCTGTGAGAACTAATATTTGAGTTCACGTACCTTGGTTGGCCAGGGAGGCAAATGCTTTGCTCACCATCTTTATTAAAGAATTACGTACTTTATAATAATTATATTATAATTTCACGATGATCTCTCGATATTCACTTAAAAAATACAGGCCGAGTTCAACTTGATCTATAAAACATTTCCTGCATTTTGACTTTGGCAGATTACCAGTGCTGGAACTGTTGCCACTTTGTAGTCGTTAATTGAATAGTAATTGAATTTTAATTAAGTTTTAACTGGATTTGTTATATTTGAAAGACTTGTACAGATCTGACGAATACAGCAATAGCTTCCTAAACCAAAACGAAAATGTGCTGCGATTGGAGACGTCTGCAATACCCTCGTTTATAAATAAATGTAGACGATTAAAAGTTAAATTAGATAATTAAATATAAAAGCAATTCTTTAGACAGCCACTCTGGATGAAGAGCTGGATTCTATCATCTGCGTCGTTGAAAATGAACCGACAGTCCAGCAGAGCAAACGGAGCCGACATTATGGGATTGTTAGGCTGTTGGTGCAGAGCCGATGTAGGCTAAGTGGAAGAGAGGCCTCAGCGTCATCTTGCATGACTGTTCCCTTCCATGTTTGATTTTCGTGTCTTTTTAAATACAGCATTAATGCACATGTATTGTAACCTTTAGATTTTGTAAGATAACGTTTGCTTTGATTTGCTGCCAATTGTATATAGGATGAATACTTAAGGGAAATTCAGCTAAATGAATCTTTTCGAGGAAATATTGAAATAACTTCAAAAGCTTATAATACTTTACAATCGAAGCAACCATAAGCATGGATGTGGTATTAAAATGTGAATAAATTAGTTTAGGTAAGAAGGTTTTGTATGCCCAAATTGGGATGCACAAAAAAAAATAAACAATTTAAATGGAATTTTAAATTGATATAAGAAGGGCACCGTAGTTGAAGATGGTGGTCATTATTTTAATGACAATTTTGACATAAGCAAGATTGACTTCACGATAAATGTGGTCATATATTAACAAAACATCGATATTCTCGGATATAGCGACATCAATACTAGGCGTGACCGTAAATAGAACAGCTATTTATAACGTAGGTACGGGCATTAGCTGCTCTTCGCAGTGCTTTAAAAATCCATATTCCAGCGATAAATCTAGCAAATAATATCATTTTGAAAAATTACATTTTACATGTAATTCTGTAATACATTGTCTGTAATTCATTGAAACTAATGATAGTGATTGTCGCAAATATATATCCTATATACTTTGGTATAAATTAAGTATTAAAAAATATTTTCAAATAACATTATCACATATTTTATAGTAAATTGATTTATTAATGCTTTAGCGAATCTTGCTAGGTTCATCTTGTTTACAATCACCGCTGGAGCCGTGAAGCTTTTTATCGGTGATGTCTTCCTTCAAGTACCGTCAGGACATGCCCCCGTCCGGGGGGTATAGTACTATCAATTGGACCAGAAAAATTAGCAAAATGGGAATGAGCGGTTGGTTTAAAATTAGAATGGTTATATTTTGGAGCCTTTGTTGTCAAGGTCACTGTCCAAACAAAACGGTGAAGATGACACTTAAGTCTACAAAATGGACTTATGCAGGCTTTGTATTTGTGCACACGAACTATTTAGACATTTATGACTGAGGAGTCTGAAAGCATCTGATACTTTTGCTTTTGAAATTTTTATGTCAAGAACCTGACATAATGCTTGACATAGCTTGAAATATTAAAAGCAGAAGCTATACTTTGAGATTAGATTTGATAGAATTATAACAGATACAATCTTTGAATTCAAATAACAGATTAAAATTTAAGCAAGATATATTGTCCATGAACCATTTTCTTTATTTTCTCCAGGTTATGGCATTTTTGGAGCATTTATAGCTCTAACCACATCAGGCTGGGTAGCATTTTATTTTGAAAGGAAACTCAAAAGGTGACAAAGTGTTGTGAGATACATGTTATGATGATAACTTCTGCTTATGTGTTGCATAAGCAACATAATCTATAGTTAAATGATATTAAATGTGTGCAGAAAATCATTTTAATAATAGTTTGTGATATTTACCATTGTACTATAAGGTACTATAAGGAAGTTTTCGCATACTTGTACCACTTTATCAGATTGGTAGGGTTCTGCCCTCTGAATGGCTCTCACTGATTAGTATGTTGTTGACCAAAGGGACTTTTTCTTGTGGACCAAGAAAACATTAGTTTCCCTCTGCAGTCTTGCTAAGATTTTAAAATGCATCACCATTGATGAATTGTGCCACGAAATATCGCCAGTATCATGGCTGCTAATTGCATTTTACCTTGAGGAGCATATCAATGTCTTATATACATTTTGAACGATAGAATATATATAATGGAATGATTTATTTTTTTTGTTGCTCCTAGGAAACAAGCGCTGGAAATGAATGATGCTAGGCTTGCTGCATCACCACTTTATTTGGCTGAGAGACAGAGAATGTAGTCATTTGAGTTCTTCAAAATTTCTTTGTAATTGTATGTAAGGAGCTAATATGAATCATTTAATTTTATAAGCCTTTATCTTTGTACTTCAGTCCAAATTCAAACAATTTGGCTAAGTATTGCAGAAACAAGATGTAGTACTTTTGATGGTCTTATAGATCAGATGAGATTTAATATTACAGTTTATATTTATTGCTTTATAATGGGATGTGAAATTATCTAGGTTTTTGAGGCAGTTGAGAAGAAACAGGGATGAAGAGAATGAACTCATGAAGGATGTTCCAGGATGGGAGACAGGCAAATGGAAAGGGGAGCCAGTCTACCATAATATGGATGGGAGGTTCCCAATTGTCTTCCACGAGGAATACTTTGCACATTGCTCTCCAAAAGACCTCCAGAACAGGGTTTTTGAACATCACACTCACTAAACAGCTGGGTCGGTCAGAAGATGGCTTAGGTTTCTATGTTTAGACGTAGACGGTTTGATGGCTCGCCTGGATTTCGGATTTTTACAATAAAGCAGTAAATTCGTTTTGGTCTTCAATTCCGTTTCAGTGTTTTAGTCGCTTTCTGGGTTGGGACTTATCTCAGCCGGGCGCCACGTCGGGTGGTCTCCTACTAATCAAGAATAATAATTTACATTTCAATACAAGATTTTTAGTCGATGCGTTTTTGCAAAATAAATTTTAAAAAATATTCTGAAGCATCGAACTTTGAATTTTCGAATGGACAATTACTCGTCAAAGCGAGCATCGCATCTTTGCCCTGAAAATAGCAGCTTGCTATTGGTCGGCTTTACTTACTAGTCCAATGAAATAAATATTAGACTTTTTAATTTAATATTTAAGGCTGGAATTGAATAATTGATAGGGATCTGAGGCTCGTTGTTTATTTTTAGATAGTTTTCTAGTATTAACAACCTGTCGCCTGTTTTCGCGAAGGAGTTTGTTAGGGCTATCATCCTATAGACTTCTCGGCATCTCGTCTGACTTAACAGAGAAGTAATTAATAGATTTGTTCTGATCTCAGTCGTATTTATTGCTTCGTAATGACATTGGCAATGTTTATGCGTCTGCAAACCAGCTGATTAATGGCTAGATTGTGCATATTTTGTGAGATTTACATTTGGGCGATGTTAAGGAAAACATGGCTGAAATCGAGCTCTTTAAATGGCTCCGAGATGTTTTGTTATTATTTCCGGCATTTTCACGTGAGACGCAATTAGGCGATCTTATTTTTATCCAATCTAAAACATCTGAGTTGCTGCGTTTAGTATTAATTTTGCTTATTTCCTAGACCCCAGTTAGGAAAATTAGAAATGTACAATAGATCATTAGGAATGGCACAGTCGACTCATGAGTTCGTTCCAGTGGTCTGTCAGTCAACCCCTCTAACTGGCAACCAGACAGTGGCTCAGATACCAACAGTTTTGGCCCAGTCCAATAATGCTTTTCCTGTAGGTATACCTACCAACCAGTCCTTTCCACCAATGATTCAGCAGTTTGTGCCATCCTTGATCCAGCCGTTGCAGCATACTGCATATCCAATCTCTGGGCTTCCTCCTAATTTTACAGGTTATGATCCACTTAATAGGGCAAATGAGTGTTTAATAGTAATCACAACCCAATAAACTGATTTTATTTTAAGTTGTTTTAGACTTTTATTTGTTTGACTGACATATTGTAACCTCTAAAATTATCCCTTTTCTTCTGTTCTTGTTTTTATTTTTGTGTTGATTTGATGCTAAAGATCGGTTATCACACAGACTCTTTAGTTTTCTTATCCATTGCACATTAAATGCTTATCATGTTATGTTATGATTTAAATAAAACCTCAATGGCTTTTATGCTTTTCTTTCTTATTTTCATAATTTAATGAATTAGATTAGAGTCAAAAACATTATTTGTGACTGGGTTACTGATTCCATTATGGACAATGTTTTATCATCAAAGTCAAACCTAAGGTTTGTTAATAGTTAGTAGTTAGTGTCCCCATCCGATTAGAAGTGGGTGCAATTTCACGGTGGTTTTATTTATAGTAACTATGAAGGAAACTCCAACAGTCTATCTTAAGACTGGCTTTGCTTTTAGGTTGGCATAAAATTTGTCATTTATTATCGTCACGGCCCAATCTGCCTTCTTTGCCACCTCCTTTCAGAGTGCTGGTCTTTGATGATAATTAGTTCATGTGTATGGTTACACCGATTATGGTTGCATCATCATGAATATTGACGAGCTTTGTTAATAATTTCAGCTCCACTGATCTGTGATGTGAGGAGGTCGCCTTATTATGTCGACATGTATCCTGCAGGTTTGTGACGGCGTCTTTTGTGGATTTAACGGAATTGCACGATTCCATTTTCTATCGATAGCATGAGACTTTGAATTCTAGTTCAGGCCGAATTTGATTTAAACTCCTCAACTTTGGTAATGATAATGATATGTAGAACCTGCAAATTCAGATGCCTCACCATGGAATTTATAAGTCTAATTCTGAGATTGAATCGAGCAACGTTGCAAATAAAAATAAAACTGTAGTTTATGTAAAAGTGTAAAAAAAAATTAATAATAATTGACGACGACTTGGATTCGCAGTGGTGTCGGATCTGACGAGGAAGTACAACTTGGAAAAGGACACTCTCGATTCTTTGGTCCAGCAACTTGAGTTCTACATGTCTCCGTGAGTTGTTACTTGCTGCAGGGTTTACCTCTCTAAACTGGATGCTTGTGTGGAGATTGGCAGGGGTCTTGAAATAATTTGTAATTTCATTTGCTTATAAATTTTCCACCTCGTATTCAAGTCATTGCCCTTTTGACTCCATTATTGGCCAACAGCTTGCTCATCTGAATGAGAATAATCTCACCTTTAATTTGGAGCCCATGTCTTAACATTTCTTTATTAGTGAGGATGCCAAGCAGCTTAATTAGATTACTTTGTCATCGTGATGATGGCGATGATAATGATAATAATTATGATTACAAAAGCAGTTGCTATGACGACCATCGTTTCCACCGAACAGGGTCAACCTTCCCACTGATGTTTACCTCCACAAGCAGATGGATCCCCTGTATCATGTGCCTATCAGCTGCTTCTCAAACTTCCCGAAGGTCAAGGAGCTCTTGTCGCAGCTGAATCTCGAGGAGAGGACGGAGGTTGTCACGCTGTTGCTGAAAAGTGAGTCGTAAGTTATGACGACGATTTCGTTCGGATTTCTTCCGGGAATCGTTGATTTCTTGTCTAGCCGTTTCCGAGATCTGCATTTCTAATCCTAATTTAAAACTTCTGTTTTTGTTTTAATTCAAAAAGATCAGATTGATTCGTTTAAACTGAATTGACCAGCTTCGCCAATGGTCCAACTGAATAGGGAGGAAACCAAGGTAAGGGTGAACAGGGACGTCGTGGTTCTCATGGATATACTCGAACTGAGGGGTCTCCCAGAAAATGTTCAACAATCCGTTAGTAGCAGTTATCGTTGCCTTTATTATTCCGATAAATACTTCTGTTTACTAATTAATTTACTAATCGTTTATTAATTAGGTCATGTTGATTAGCTTCTTAAAGATCTGCCGAAATTTCTAGGAAATGAAATCACTCTTTCCGACATCCGAGTCCCTCGAATACAACTCCCAGGAAGACGTCTGGGTCGTGCAATTCAAGGATTCATCGGAGGCGAGCGACAAGTTCCGCTCCATCACCAACAGAACTCTGAAGTTTCGCCAACAGATTTTTTACGTGAGTTCGTTTCCTTTTTTGACGTCCATCCGTCAATGACGTTCGATCGATCATCGTTCGACAGGTGAGATTCAAGACGAGGCATCGCATCCCGGGCATGGACGAGGAACAAATAGGAAATCTGTTCTACGTCAAGTCTAGCTCAGATTGGTGAGTCGACAGCACGCCTGCCACAGCCACTTTTCCAGAACTTTCCATTGACTTTCCTCGATCTTCTCCAGGAACGCCGACATAAACCACCACGCCATCTTGCACCAGCAACAGGTGTCCCAGCTGTACCAGGCCACGCCCACCTCTCCTGCCCTAGCCTTTCCTGGCCAACAATCGGCACAGCACCAGCAACAGCAGTTGGCCGTCTACAACCTCCAACAACAGCAACAGCAGCAGTGCCTCCGCTACTTCAGCTTCCCGGTGATCGTCCCTCACGTGCCGGCCACCTACATACAGCTGCCGCAGCACCACGGCATCTTCAACATCCAGCACTCCCACCCGACCCTCGGCCACCCGCAGGCCCTGTCCGTGGCACCCCCGACGATGGCCCTGGCCGGGCCATCGCTGTCCTCCCCTCAGGGCCAGGCTCAGTTCGTTCACCAGGCCGGTAGCCACCACCAACCTCAGCAACAGCAACAACAGCAATCTCACCACCAACACCAGAACGTCGCCCTGTACGGGGGCAACAACGGAGCGGTCGCGTCCCTCGGCAGGGGCAACGGTCAGAGGAGGTTGTCGAGGGGAGGCAGGAGAGGTGGAGGTGGAGGAGGGCAGGTGAGATTATATTGACAGCAGTGATGATGATGGTGGTGGTGTTGGTGATGATGGTGCCCAATGTGGTGCTTCAGTTTTTTTTTTTAGGAGACACTGGTCACATGGCAAGGTGACTTGCACTCTTTAGTAACACGTATAAAGTTCAAAATACACTTTACTGGTTTGGTATTGTAAGATAAGTCAGGATTATTGCATATATCGTTTGAATCATCAGAAACATGCTCTTCAGGTGCACAAGCCATATTTACAGTTTTTTAACGTTGTTGTTTTTTTACATATCTTTCATGCAGCATAATGATGTGCTTCCAACTGGACATTGCAATTTGTAAATGTTAAGTTCCAAGCTTAAATTATTTCAGCATGCATAAACGTCTAACCAAATTCAAACAAATAGATGTTTGTAGCTCAAACATCATCTCAAGCATTCAAGAATGTATATAGCTTGCCAGAAGAGTTTGTATTATAAGTATTATATGTTTTATAAGTATATGTGAGCAGGATGGCAGCCAAATTTGATCTCTCAACAAAGCTTAACAAAGTTAACATATAACACATGATGCAACATCTCATTTTAGCACAGGGATGGGTAATTGTTTCTCTGTTGACAACATTTTTTATTTTCTTAAATGCATGGATTTTGAACAAACCATTTTATTGGTCCTGTCAGTTTTCATTCTTAAAATGTTTTTAATGTCTGCACAACAGAGCCAACGAAGCAGATTGCCACAGCACATTGTGCACGAAGATACCTCAGAATTCAAACTATCTCACTCGGCCAATGAGGTCTGATTCTCGTTTTGTATGTCGAATACAAACTCAATCGTGACGCGGTCGTGTAGTTATACCGAGTCCAGTAAGGAGGAATATTCTATGAATCCGCTATTGAGCTCTGGAATTCCATTCAGTTCTTATCTAGTCCGATGTCAATCGAAAGTGCAGACTAGGTGCACGAGATTCATAAGCATGACAAAGACTAGTGCTCTATATTTACAAAGACTAGTATATTTAATCTGTCACTATTAAGGCACTATTAAGCTGAGTATGGTAGGGACCATACTATCTACTAGAGAGCGCCATGTTGTGAAACTACGTTTTAAAACTTATCAATACACAAAGCAGTACTCTAAATCTGTCTAAACGCAGGCCACGTCAACGATGGTGCATGCATCTCAGAAGTGATGGAGGGAGCAAATCCAAGAAAAGAATAACATCTCAAAGAAACGCTACTAGAGGTGGCCAGAGTCACATGTAAAAAAAAAATGTCCCAAACTAAGTCATTTATGGACATTTTTCCGTTTTATACACGATCCTTTGTATGAATTGGAATGCCTTTTATAAAAAATACCCCCCAAAAAAATGAAAAAATCATCTCAAATGCTGAAAAAAAGATTCTAAAAATGGCAAAAACTCTGAAAAAAATAATCGTGTACATACGAAGCACTTGTAAATATTGAATAAAAATTTTTAAAAAGGCCAGCAATGCCTCTGTTGATTTCATTCTTCAAGCTCTGCATTGGCCTGACATGCCAAGGCAGTCTGCCACAGTGGAGCCTCAGCCAAGGCTCACAAAGTAGAGCCACCTCAATGCAAAATGCTGGAGCCACTGACCTGAACATAAGCAGTTAAGGGCTTGTTTAGGCTTCCAAAAACCATGTCTTATATTTCAATAGAATCAAATCCTTGCTTGGTTAACTCAGGTACCTGGCAATATATGATGCAACCTGTCTGTTCTATTGCATGATGCTATTTGACTATTTAATAAATTTTAATCTCCTCAAAGAATAAAACAGTAAGTCACGTTGCCAGTCTAAACTTTCTTTTTCAAAATTAATGATATACGATCAGGGATTAAAATGTACGATCGATAAATGTTCAATTAATATTTTGTCGCCCCTTGTCGTGCAGAGTTTGCGTCCTCAGCGGCGATTATATAAGCGAACGCGTGAACCTCGCTAGGATTGGACTGCGATATATTACAAGAGGAGTCGATGATGATGATGATGATGGTGACGGTCCGTCTGGAATCGGACGACCGAATGAACCAAGCTTGAGCACCGCAACCGAGGTTACACATGTTACAATGGGTTGAAATCAAGCTTTTGACCAAAAAAAAATATAACGATCTCTGCCGTCGCATCCGACTCGCCACCTCCACCGCCGGCCTCGCGTCCTCTGGTGCCGAGGATGATGAGGAGAATGCGATGGCGGAGATCGAAAGATGCGAATAAAATCCTTTAAAGTGACACAAAAACAGCAAATCTAAACAATCAGACGACAACAATTCACGAACGAACGAACGATGCGAGAACGAAGACAGACGCCAACCGTGAACGCCAACAATCTCTCGGGAAGCGTCGGAGAAGGGGCGGCAAAAACGACCACCCAGGAGGTACACTGGATGCGAACAAAAAAGGGGAAGAAAAAAAAATTCAACCGTTTATAAGAAGCACATGATCGTCTCGTCGCCGGAGTTCCACTCACAGATCGAAATCCGAACGAATCCTCGGCAGGCGAGACCGGACGCAATGGAAAAGCAAAACTTAATAGAGACGACCTCAGGCGAGGGAAGCAAGGATCAGAAACAAAGGCATCTCCGATCGGCCTTTACAGGTTAAAAGAGTTAATAGTATAGGCATTCGTTACACTATTACACCTATACGACAAGTACACTATTATTGTTATGTGTATCGTAGTGCATAAATTATCAATAGTATCGCATAGTATCGTCCGCTGGGTCTCGTCTGCATCGTTAAATGGCAATTAATCTGCAACCTCTCATTTAAAATGGTCCTCTGCTCGTCCTTAGGTTGACGAGGGGCGCAAGCTCGCAGGACGCTCCGTAACGCCGAGGCCAAAGGTCAAGCCCGAGTACTGCCGTGGTAAATTATTTACAAGCATAGAAAAACGCAGAGAGGCCGATCCGGAAGATGATTTTCAAGTTTCCGGGGCAAAGAATGGCCTTCTGACCCCGACTCGACCTATGGGTCAGTTGCCGAACCAATCTCGCCGCTAAAACCTTCATTGCAGCAAAATTGGTGAAATGAAAATCGAAAGCACAAGACACGGCCGCAGGAAGCGAGAGAATCGAAGTCCCGGAAATTATTCGAGTTTAATCGTCGATTAATCGGGGGGGCCGGTCGAATGTCCGCCCAATGGTGACGGTAGGAGCAGTGATTCCCAATGACGTCGTGAATGAAGCGACGGGCAAAATACGGTTTACGACTTCAGAAGGCAGACAGAATATCATCGAACGATCGGAAGAAAGAATGAAAGTGGTCGTCATGAAGTTCGACGGGTCCCAACAAAGTTGGACGACGGATGCTCTTCATAACTACTTCCGTTGCCGGGGAACATTGCGAGAGAGAGAGAGATAGAGGAAGGGAAAAAAAGTCAAAACCAAATGAAATCAAGCTATACACACACAAGAACACAGATGAGGCAACGTAGGGCGCTTCCTTTCTCTCGACTTTCAATCCTTCTCCTCCTCGACTATCCAGTTGTAAAAGCGACTGACGGACGAGATGGCCACGCCCTTCCCCAGGGTTCTCGTGGTGTCCTCGCGCCATTGGTGGAATGCAGTTTCGTTCAGGACCTCGGCGTCGAATAGCAATTCGAACAGTCTGTGCAGAAGGTCTGCGGAGAGAGAAAGGGGAGGGGTTTGTTTATCAAAATGTGTTTATCATCAACCAGATTAATCGAGCGAGCGAATGTCTGCTTAAAATTTCGAATGAAATTATACTAAATTATCTCAAATAATACTATAATAAATAAAAATATACTAAAATATTTAAAATAAATAAAAATAAAAGCAAGCATACAAATTGCATTGATCATTTCCAATGTTCACCATTAGGAGCTAAAAACCAACATCAAGGCTGCAATGCATCAATACTCAAGAAACAAAAAAAAGTAAAAATTTGACAGGCATGAAATAATAATTTAATCAATATTAAAATTTAAAAAATAAATTTAAAAAAATAATTTTAAAGTCTGACGGGAACCTTTGGGGTAAGAAAGACGATGGAAGAGTTCCTGGAGGCCAAAAAGTACCTCGAGTTGACGTTCCTGTCTCTCGAAGGTGAGGTTTTTGATGACGCACAAGAACTTCTTCATCCTCTCCTCGTCCAAGTCGTAGTCGTTCGGGTCGGAGTCGTTCCTTTCTGCAAAGCGTCGACAGAAGAGTGACGGTTTTCGTTTCAATTTGTCAACAGAATTTTTGGCGGTTCGCATACAAAGTCAAGTCGTGGGTACTCTCGAATCACAGATGACAACGTGCACACAACGATGCATCTTGTACGTTCACAACAAAGTCAAATAGGAAAACAAGAATTTTTGGCAACTCATGTTTGTTGCTAGTGTGTTATTTGTACAGAGTTAAGTAACTATGTTTGCTGCTTTGCAGCAGAAACTGTGGGATACGAATGCATCTTGTACATTCACAAAAAAGCAGGAAAACAAGTCAAAATGAAAATCAAAACTTACTATGAAGGCAACTCATGCAGAGGGCAGTGCAGCAGTCCGAGGCGGACTTGAGATCGGCCGGGTTGCCGGTATTTTGAGGAGTTAGATGCATGTTGTCCTGCACAATGCAAACAACCATCTTGCGTATTACACTCCCAACAACCATCATTAAGAATGATGCAAGAAGACAATGCAGTCGTTGGTAACCAACCAATTTAGTAAATGTAACACTCAATACAGTTATAGTATTACTGTTGTACTACACCAGGTTATGTGATCTACCCTGCTACCCTGTAACATCAGTTAATAACTCCCACAAGTTATACCTCAGTCCCTGCTAAACCAATACCAGCAGTACCGCCTCACAAATACTTAGCCCAGTGGGTAAACCAAGCATTCGATTTTTTATCACAAACTGGAGACCAATACGACAAGACCACTCCAGGATGACATCGTACTCACAAATATCCAGTCGTGGATTTCCTCCAAGGTCGCGTCGGGCTTGGAGAAGAGGGCGATGAGTTCGTTCTTGCTCTCGTTGACGGACACGAGTCGTTGCCTCTTCCTGGCAACGTCCGGCGACTCCACCGTGTAATCCACCTTCTGAAAGGGGAGGAAACAGGGAGGGAAAAATGAATGAATGAAAGGAAGGACCGACCACGCACGCACGACCGCAGACGATGTAACGACCGAGCGACAGGTCTCGTGTTCAAATCTAGACTCGCTTCTCGGCAGAACGCACAAAAGATGGTTTCTACAGCACACCTAACATGCACATCGACCAATTGACAACAATTATAAACAACAACCAAAGAACAACTGATGACCACCTCATCACCATCTATTAATGAAAGGTAAAACAACGCCACAATGTCACATATTTACAAATTTCTTCAGGAACTCCGGCACGGGCCGAGACTTGACGAAGTCCTCCCACTTGAGACCCGACGATTCCCAGAGTTCCGAGGCCTGGTGGTGACCCTGTTCAAAAGAATGGCAGAACATGAAGAAGATGAAGCAATAATTGAACAAAAGATTTTGTTTTAATAATTTTATAGTCAACCCTTCATCATTGCTGAGCCCTCATCATCATCATCATCATCATCATCTTTGAATAATTCAAAACCCACCATCTTTTGTGAAACGGCATTGAGAACGACTGCAAAGAGTCTGGCAGTGTTGTCGTCATCCTGAGACTCGAACTCGTCCTCCGAGTCTTCCGTCTCTCCGGTCGCTACCGGAGGGACGAGGACGTTCAGCTTGAAGTTCGACCCCTCAAGGAACACGGGAGACACGGCCTCCCCGATGTACTTCCAGACCTGGGGCACATCCACCACCAGGTCGTCCGCGAACCTCGTCATCTTCTTCAGGGCGGCGGCGTAGGCCGGGAAGGGCGCGGCGTGGCTCCTGAGGACGTGGAGGTGGAGCTGGCCGACCTCTTCGCGGATCTTCGTCGACTTCTCGATGTTCTGCTCCAGCGAGCAGTAGAAGAACCTGAGTGCGTTCTTGAAGCACGACTCGGTTTTAAGTTCTTTGACTGTCTCGATGGCTTCCTATAAGAATTTGTTTACCAAAAATTGATTGAGTAATTATTTAAATGGAACCTGATAAAAAACAAAATAGAAATAATAAGTACAAATAATAATAATAAATACACAAATTTCATGATAACATCATCATTGTCATTGCCTCACCTTGATATCCTTCAGCATGAGATACTCCTCAACCCTTGACCTGACCTTCTTCTCCATATCTTCCTTTGGAATTTCAAGGTTCTTGACGTCCATTACGGCAGGTTCGGCAGGCGTAGATGTTTCCATGTTTCTTGCGTCAGACACTGGGACTCTCTCTTCAGAGGATATCCTGTCTTTAGATGAAGTTCTTCCTACTGGTGTAGGTCTGCAGCGAAATTGATAAGATTGATTTACAAAAATCATGATGCAACATGATTCTACAGTCATTCTATGCAACCCAACATACTATTTATAATAAACACTATTTATGTAAAACATTTGCTAAAATATGAGTAATGATAATGCTGTTGTTGACATGGTTGTATGATATTTTAAATTTGATATTTTTAAATTTTAAATTGAGAAACTCATTGTACATAAAAACCCAAAACGACGTCCACCTTTCGGGCCTGAGGGAAGCAAATCCCGAATTCCTTCCTGAATATTTTTCCTGTTCCCTGGATGAAGAACCATAGCGAGAGGTTGGCTCTTCTGTGGAGCCACTGAGAAGCGAATAGCGATTGGCTGGCAAGAGCAGCTGCTGCTGCTCCTTGGCCACACCTCCTCCTCCTCCTGTGCTGCCCTTGTTCCAGGAGCTCCGTCCCGATCCGAGCTGAACGTTGTCATCCATCCTGGTCAGCTTGATCTTCGAGGCGTCGAAGGGCTGGGACTTCAGGGGTCTGGAGACGTTCGTCCATCCGTCCTCTGTGTTTGAGGAGGATGCATTGGCGTGCTTTGAATCTGAGAAAATTATTACATGAATTATTAAACTATTCAACGACAATATAAACCCAAAGGTTAAAGCTAACAAAAACTTTTGAAACTATTCAAAGAATATAAGAACGAGGCCAGACTGGTCTCCGAATGACGATGCAAAAAAAACGTGAGACTCACTCTGCCTGCGTGGCATCCTGTGGTCTTCGATTCTCTTCTGGACCTCCATCTTTTCCTTCTCTGCCTCCTTGTGGATCTGCTCGATGGTCTTCGGTCCCTCGTTCCTCTTGGGCGTCCACCCACCCTTCCTGAGGTCGGTGACGTCCATCATCATGAATCGAATCCTGGTCGTCGTCTTCTTCTCGTCGACGAGTCTCCTCATCTCTCCGAAGTAGGCCTCCACCCTGCTCTGGAACTTGGACTTGGGACTGTCGATGTCTTTGCCGATGGTGGTGAGGAGTTTGCAGAGGCACTCTATGTTGTCTTCGTCCTCGTAGCCCTTGAGCAACTTGCCGAGACACTCGTGCATGATGTTCTCCGTCAGCATGTTGAGCTTGAACAGCTCTCCGATGAATCTGATGTTGCCGAGCGACCTCCTCTTGGCGTTCACCATGGCCTCGTTCTTCCTCTCTTCGAGCTGCTTCTTCTCCTCCTCAGACGAGGCCGATTCGATCCTCTCCGACAGGCAGAGTATCTCCTTCTCGTTCTCCTTGTCCTGCTCGAACTCCTGCTGGCACTTCGTCAGCAGGAGCTTCCTGAACGTGACCGTCTTCGTCGGATCGTCGTCGGACGGCACGGCCAGCAGAGAAAAGCACTTGCCCATCTTGGCGTAAAGGCCGGAGAAGATGGGCTGCTTGATGCACTGCTCGAAGAGTAAGCTGATGCAGCCAGCGAGCTTCGATTCCGAATCTATTGCCAACTCCTTCACTTGCTCCATCAGGATGTCAAAATGCTGAGGCGTCAGCTTGTTCAGGATGCCCCTGAGAGCGTTGAAGAGTTTCGTGGATTCGTCCTTGTCCGTCATCCTGTGCTTCTGCCAGGCGTCCTCGGATTTGTGCAGCGTGACGTTCTCCTGAATCTTGAAGTCGATGACCCTGCGATTGTCGTAGCCTCCCTGTCTGTGCTGATTGCTCCTCTGATTCCTTCCTCCGGCGTTATAGGGATTGGAATTCTGCCTGACGTAGCCGGCGAAATCGGCCGGAGTTCCGACGGTCGGGGCGCTGCCGGACACGTTCTTCATGTGGGGCTCCTTGAGGACGATGTCGAGGTCTGGCAGCGAGGGTTTGTTCAGTTTGATCAACTGCTGGATCTGCAGTAGGAAGTCTCTGTCGTATTTCTTGGTACCCTCTGGATTAACTGGTGACCATTGATCTAAAGAACATCGAGCCTCTTAGTATCAAACATATTTATCCATACAGTCTCCTTTATAAAAAAAAAGCCAAAAAAAGTGAACACCTACTTTCAGAATACTTGAACTTGAGCTGTGTCTTGTCTGACTCCTCCTCCTCCTCCTCATCATCGATGATCTCTCCCTCCTCGAGATCATTATCATCATCGTTGTTGTTTTCACCAGAGACAACCTCTGCGGGTCTCGGATCCTCCATCTTCACTTCGACAGGCTTGTCTTCTTCGACGACCTCTTTTGGTTCCTCAACAACTTCTGTCGGTTCCTCTGACTTTGTGGCTTCGACCGTTTCCAGGACGACGGCAGTATTTACTTCTGCCTCGTCTTCTACTTTGTCCGCCTCGACTTCCTCTCGAGGAACCTCCGAAGTCAGTATCTGTGGCTCCTGGGCGACCAGGACCTCCACATGCTCCTTCTTCTCATTCAGGGCAGTTTCTTTTATTTCCTCAAAGACTGCCTGTTCTTCCTTTTGGCTCTCCATGGGAGTCACCTGTTCCTGAACGTCCTCCGGCTGCTTCTCCTCGACGGCGACCGCTTCGACCGGAGTCCCGTCCGTCCGATCCTGGCCTGCAACTTCAGACGTTTCTTTGACTTGAGGCTCGGGAGTTTTCGGTTTGGTGACGTCTGCCACTTTTTTGCCCTTGTTCTTTTCCTTTGACTTCTTCTTTCCTCCTGCCTTCTGGTCGGTGTTGCTCGTAGTTACAGGTGGTTGTACTTGTGGTTTGTTGTTGATCTGAGAAACGGGTTGCTGTTGCTTGACAGGAACGTTGCTAATTTGCTGTTGTTGTTTAACTCCTTGTTGTTTGTTTCCCTGTGGTTGAATTGGTTTTTGTTGAAATGGTTTCTGCACTTGCTGAGGTTGGATGACTGGTTGAGGTGCCTTCGGTACTTGTGGTTGACTGGAGGGAATCAGGGTGGACTTGATCAATGGCCATTTGGGAATTGGTTTGGCTGGAGGGGGTGCAGCCTTGGGCTGAGGGTCTTTGGGAACCTCTTTTTGAGGCTGTTGTTGTTGCGGCGGTTGTTGTTGTTGCTGGTCTTTTGCAGGCACGTGACTCTGAGGTTGAGAAGTCGATCCGTTCGCAACCTGTTTCTGTTGACGCTGTTGTTGGTTGCTGTTTCCTTTCTGAAAGTTCTGTGGTTGTTGTTGAACCTGTTGCTGCTGCTCGAGTTTGGCAGCTTTCTTCTTTTTCTTATTCCTCTTTGTCTCCTTCCCTGGATGTATAAACAAACATTATGACAGGTCGTGTGCAAATCACTTTAAACTTCTGGCTGGGATCAAGTCGATTTCTATAAAGCTGAGCCAGACAAACCGATCTAATCGATTTTAATGTTCGGTGCAAGTTATAAACTGATTTTTATACTTACATTCAGAATCGCTGTCTCCCTTGTTTTCCTCAACCTCCTCCGGCTCTTTGGCAGGATGAAGGACGACCGGCTCTTTCTGGACAGGGACTTCCTGAACCGCTTGAACTTCGGTAATTTTCTGAACGATCTCTGGATCGGAAACCTGGAGCTCTGCTTCGCACTTCCCCATCGAGGGAACTTCGGCAGCAATCTCGGACTGAACGTTTTCCTCACTCTCTACGACCTTCTCGACTGCTTGTTCCATCTCCAGTTGTCTCTCTTCTTCTTCCTCTTCGAATCCATTTTCGTGATTATCTTCCACGGCAGCCGGCACAAGACCTTTCTCCTCCGATTCTGCTTTCCTGGGAGTTGCAACCGCAGCGACTTTTGAGGCAAATTGGGCCCTGATCTGTTCCTTGGCAGGATCGTTGTTCTTGGAAGAGACGGCGACCTTTGAGAGGTCGATCTTCTCTCCCGTGTTTGGGTCAACGATGTCCAACATCTTCCTCTGGGGTGCAGGTGGAGCCATGGCAGTAGGTTGAGTCATTTGGGGATTGTACACTTTAGGAAAACGAGGAAAACAATTAACGGTTGCGCGAGACTTAATCGACCGTCGACGTACCAGGTTTGTAGGGATATTCCCATTGGTAACCCATAGGCTGGCTCGGAACTTGCACTTGAGAATAAGGAAGCCTCTGAGCTGGCTGCTGATGTGGCATCAGTACTTGTCCCTGCAATTAGTATTGGAACTTGTTATTAAAATAATAAACATCAATAATTAAACATAACTTGGCAAAAATATACTTCGGAGTTTACCTAATAATTCTCAAACAAATGAGAGAAAATGTCAAAAAGGAACTTTTCTTTCTTGAATAAATTTATTTTAAAATAAGTTTTTTTTAATAAATTTTAATAAATTAGTGATGTGATAAATAGTTAAGTATATTCAGATTCCTGTACTACTTAAAACACCTAAGTTGAAAATCCATTGGTAGCATGTTGAAGAAGCAACCTCATTTAACCTCTAAGATTCCATTAATACTTGTGAGTATTGCATAACTAATGACTAGAAAATTATAAAATACTTCTGAACCACTTCAGGAACAGCTGAACTGCTGCTACTTACATATTTAAAAGTTTCTGGAAGCATGTTCAGGAAAATTTGGAAACATTATAACTTTGCAAAACCAAGACCAAATATTTGCCCAAAAATGCATCACGAAGATAATTAATAAACAATGGCCAAATCTATGAAACCATCATGTGACCTGGTACCAATTCATTTAATCAAATGGCATATTTAAGGTTTACAATCCTTCCTAAGGCTGATCCTTTTCTCTGTTTGCATGCCATATCTTGTTCCAACATGTTACTAAATCAGATAAGCCATATATGGATTTGACGTATACTGAATATTGGTTATTAATTAAAACATACCTAACTGCTAAAAAACCGGTGTCTCCAAATATTAATAGCAAAAGCAACAAGGCTACAAATAACAAGATAATATGAGCAGTGATGGCAGCTGCCATAATGTTCACGCATGTTATGCTACTTGCAATGCACATCCTTTTGATGGTGAATCTAATTTCAATTTCAACAACAACTTCATATAATATTCTCTGAGGTTTTGATTTAACCAATTAACAATCATTTGATTGAGCAAGTTAATCTCTCAACATTTGTCATGTTTATTCTTGTCTCATGCTACTCCTATATCTACTCCTCAGTGACTTATCAGCACATGATGCTTTAGCCATCAATGATATAATAAAATTGGTATCATTCATGCAAAGCTCATTATATAATACTCATCACAAGTATATCAATAATTAGTAGATTCATGAAAGTATATTTTAAACAAAAGTGGTTGAAATTACATTAAATTCCTTGTAGCCATAATCTGCAGGAGAAGCATAGACATAGACATAACTCCTTGGGGTCATTGGGGCCCTATTTCTCTGTGGTACATTAGGTCTTTGCATTCTGTGAGAAATAGATTACGTTTTCAGAAATAAATAATAAAAAACATCTTAAACAAAACTACGTAAGGTGATCGCAATGCGTCGTAACATGGAATACAGAAATCTATTTCATCAAAAAAGATTTATTAAATCAATTGATACTCACATGTGTGTGACGGGTTATTGCGAAAGCAGTGACTATAACGTGCCTGCGAGGACGGTAATATGAAAACTCACGAGCGAATTAATACGCACCAAAGATACGCCCAAAATGCTTAATACTTAAGTTCGTTAAATAAATTAATATTGCTTTAAAAAGTCTGTCTCCATATGTTGCGACACTTCTAGAAACGGGCCATAGTATCGACACGCGACTTATTTAAAATTAATTTTAATCGATCGAACCGAATTAAAGGTTTATGCGAAGTTAGGGCCCTAGAAAGGTTCTAAATGTTCTATTCTTCTCAAAGATTACGCGACATTAACTGGAACCACGAGTTGTACGAGGGTAATTCAAAGGCAACAATGACGCGAAAATTAATTAAATATCAATTCAGTTAACAAGTTTTGACGGTTAAAAACTTTTGAAATTTCCAGAAATATTGACAACCGACTAAACTAAAGCAACGCGATCTCGGAGGACCTATAACCAACGCGGCCAACCTCTAAAATGTGCACCGTAAACGAAACACAACCGCCATCTATATGGCGAAAAAATTATTAAAATTAATTGCAATTCATATTTTTTTATAACATTCTAGAAACAGTGCTAGTTTTTGATGCCCGATGCTTCTGCAACAATATATTTTTTCAATACTTGTCTCATATAAACATTTTAAAATAATTTTTATTTATTGGAAAATTAAATATTATAGAATTTATATTTTTACAATAAAGCCATAAATATCCATGAAATGGGTTACTTTTTCAATCTATTGCAGAACCGACGTTATTTTAAACTTAAGAAAATAATTTCAATATAAACTTTTAGCATATTGAAAATATGTTCAGATCTCTAGCCAAATACTTTCTGGTTGTACCTCGTATCTAGGTTGGGTTGCCAAAATATATATCACATAGCCTCGCTCTGCCTTTTGAAGATATGTCTGTCTCTGATCTCATTTTGCAGGGTTTTAAACTGTAAGATTGTTTATACTCTTATTATAATACTTTATTTCAAGAATACTTTTTTTGATGGGAACTGTTCATATTTGATGTTCTAACTTTCATAAAATGTTAAAGAACTTGCAAATTTATGTATAACGGTGATATAATTTGTAGAAATTGGATGAATTTACGAGATGCGGATACAGGAAAAATACTTTGGCAAAGTGCAGACGATTTGTAAGTTTGTTTTGCCCAATCACGATATGCAGCAGTTTTTTTGTAAAATTTTCCGTCAAATTTGGAAAAATTTTCATAATAGAAGCTACAAACATTATTAGCAATTCTTTAAACTCAATGCATACTACAAATAAAATTATAACTACAAAGCAATCTTAAGACTGCCAAGACAGTCAATACATCTCATTGCAATTCAAACTGTAAATAAAATGAAGAGCAGAAAAGCAGAAATATTCTGGATAAAAATGTGTCAGAATAACATTCTGGTCTTTTTCATCAGAAAAAGCTCTGATATAAGAGTAAATTAACTTGCTGCTTTTTGAATTAGACTATTTATTATGTTTTTATTATCATAAATTCTTCCTTAAAAATTAGTTTTTATTTGCATCCTCGGATATTATATTAAGAGCATTGGAAATGTAGATATTGCAGGAAATTAATTTCTAATTATCAAAAATTTTAATTTGAAACAATTGATCATCATTGATTGAATATCAAATTATTGTTTGAAATCATTAGGTCCCTACCTGATACAGAACATGAAGGTAAATTCAACCAAATAATTTTAAAATAATGCTGGTGACTCTGAGTGCTACGTGAAATTACAAATTTATTTATTATTTATATTTATAATATAATAATGAAATAATAAAATTTATAATAAATTGATATTTATTATTTAAATTGGTTCTTCTCTTGTTTGAAGCCCGTGTGCCAAAGAAAATCCTGAAGTGTCGAGCAGTTTCAAGGGAGATGAACTTCTCGTCTGTTGAACAACTAACCAAATTCAGACTCGAGCAAAGAATCCTTTTCAAGGGCAGATGCATAGAAGGTCAGGGTCGACTTATTATCATCGTTGTTGTTGTTGTTTTTGTTGTTGCTATATGCTGTTTTTGTTGTTATGAACTGATTGTTGATAAGATTGTTTGACTTAGATGTAAAAATAATTATAGTTATTTCATTTAGTATTTCATATTTGAAAGAATTAAAAAAAACCATCATGAACGTTGTTATGATTATCAACATAATCATGAGAATTATTGACATATTCTTGAGAATAGAGATTATTAAAGACCTCTTTATATTCTCGTAGAGTGGTTCTTTGACTTTGGCTTTGTTATACCCTGCTCCACAAACACCTGGCAGTCAATAATAGAGGCAGCACCTGAGGGACAGATGATGCCTGCAAGCATTCTCAGGTAACTGAACATAAATACTAACAAAAAACGCAAAGTGTTGCAAACATTCAAATGATAATTATTTTATTATTTGTTAGTATTATTAATATTATTGTAATTATCGTTAATATTAATTAATTGTTAACATGTTGTTACCGACAGCGGCCACGTCGTGATTGAAACTAAATTCTTCGATGATGACCTTCTCGTCAGCACTTCGAGAGTTCGAATCTTCTACGTTTGACCTTTGCTCCTCACTACACATTACAATGGTCAACAGAAATATTTCTTAACCTTAACTTTAACCTCAAAATGAAGTCCATGATGGCTCCATGATTTTTCAATTTTTCTTCTTTACAAAATTTGTTGCTTGTTGATCTGCTTGTTTATTTATTTATTATTTATAATGTAATATTTATAATGTAATTTATGCAAATATTCAAAAGATGTCCGTGCAATAATATATAACAAAGCCCCATCATAATAAGCCAATCAAAGGGGACAAGATAGACAGAAAAGAAAAAAAAAGAATGCAGAGTAAATTAAAATAAAATGAGGGGGTCCAGTAAGGTATTAATAAAATCAACGTGGTTTAAACAAACGACTTTTAAGATTTGTTTTGAAAGTGGAGTCAGTAATGTTTGCAAGTAATAATAATAATAATAATAATAACTCGTTAATAACTTAATTTATTATGCTGTCCTGGTTTTGAGCATTACATAACGTGACTCATCATCGTAAATACGATTTATTATGTAATTATGTTATTCAATGTTAGCATTGACCGTTTTTCCTCATCATCATCCTCCTCCTCATCAATTGCACATCGTTTGACTCCGATCCTCTGATGCTATTCAGTGTACCTAACGATTCGTACTCATTTGAACCTTGTAAGCCATGTTAATGCAGTACAAACTTCCATCGTACTTGTGTGATTTATAATCTTTGCATGATGGCATGAACCACGTTTTAGAGAAATTAATAATAAAAAAATAAATGATGGTGGGCTTTACAATTTCAAGAATTATTGTTCCATTTCAATCCCAAATTATAATATGCTAATGATCACCATGTGAAAGATGAGCCCTTGCAAGCCCTTTGCAACAAACTGATTTGTCTTTGGAGTTGTATAACATTACATTTATAAATACTTGAGTTCGTGCCTGGTTTGCCATGTTTATTACCTTAAGCCACAGAAAAGACGAAATACTATGCTAAACATCATCTTAGGTCCTCTAAGGACTTAGCGCAGTTCAATGATAATATTTAGTACGTTGAAAATTCAATCATATTCATGATCAGAGAAAAGAAAAACATTCTGAGCTAAAAATATAATCGACAACCTCTCCGGGCAAAGAGACGATCTTCGGGTAAAAATAAGCAACTCCACTGCCGCACTCAGTCCACAAAATGGCCTGCTGGAAATCCCTGAATTTGGCTTCGTTTTTGAGGCCTCGTACAAAATTAAGGTCGGGCATCGGCAGAAATCAGAAGCCAACAGCACGTGTCGACCTAGGCAGTTGTCCACAATGATGATCTTTGAAAAGGGACAAGTCCGAACGACCATAACGATCGGATAAATAGTGTCTCGATGGATTCTCCTCTGCTTATCACAATATACACAATCGTCGTTCGTTGGCAAGGCAAACAGATCGGAGCATCTGTTGGGCAGAGGAATAACCTTTGACCTGTCAACAAGGAAGCAAACGAGGAACAAGCTTTGAACAAGATCCTCATGCAAAATCTTATTACAATGAAGGGACACAATATTTCATTCCTTTCAGACTACAACTGCTAATTTGACAGTTCTTGATCTCAGTCAATGAGAATAAATATGCACAACGTCACCTGTAATCGTCATAATAATAATAATAATAATAGTCATAATCCACATGATATCCGTTAAATCTAGGGTTGACAACCAAAGCTCTATGATGATGATGATGATGATTACAGTAATTGTGAAGGTGAGGTGGCCAAGTACATTCAGTCTTCCTGGATCCTACTACATTTGTCCATAGAATGCTTTAAGGAAATTGGCCTGTGCAAGAGCTAGGATATAGTGGATATAGCTTGCAACGGTGGGACACATCGTTATAGGCTTTCCTGGATAAGGTTTCCCTGGATTTGATCGGACGATTATTCCTGGGATATGGGCTGCTCAGCCTTCCTTAACAGTTTTGCAGATCAATAGATTGATGAAATATTGAGCACAAGGCCATCAGAGGAGGTATTTCATGCAAAGTCCACCTAATTCTGGCCAAGCATCAGTGTTTGTCCATCGTTTGAGCCTCAGCTTTGCTACCATGTCTCCCTGGAATCTCAAGATTTGGGTTCATCTGAGGCTGCCAAAGTCAAAATATGTCGAAAAGATATGCCGGATCCCGACATGGGGCCTCGTTCCATCTTCCTAGATTCACAGTTAAAAACATCAAACTCGAGCCGACATTGAGCAAAGCAAACGACAATGATGACGACAATGGATTACGTGCTGACAACAAGTACATTAAGAATAATTACAACGGGATTACAGATCATCGCTCGCCACAAAGCACGACAAAGCACGACAAAGCACGACGCTGACGACAAAACAAGAACCATCGAGACTGCATCTTTTCGCAGCCATAAAAAAAAAGACGCAACGGACCCCGAAACCGATATATAAAGCAGCTGAAAACTTAAAAATCTAATCTTCTACATCTTGGCCTAATTTGTTTCTCTTTTCTCTTGATTGGACATGCAAATTTAAATATAATATTCCTTCTACTTGTCTAAAAGCGACAGTTCCATGACCCTGGCCAGTTCTTCCTCGTCCTGCTTCCTCCTCAAAAATTCTTCTTCTTCCTCTTTCTGGGACAACTCGAGAGCCATTTGCAGTTGATGTTCGTAGTCCCCGTCCGGGGGTACGGGCTCGTAAGTGTCGTCTGCGGAGACGGGGTCTCGGGAGTAGGCTGGGGGAGTTCCAGGGGGAGTCGAGGTCGCCAGAGGAGGAAGGGAATCGCAACTGCGGCTCTCCTTCAGACTCTCTTCTAAGGCCCTGATAATGGTGTGATTCAATGGCTAGAATCGCTTGTAAAGAGTTTGGCATTTGAATATAATATAATATAATATAATGTAATATAATATAATATAATATAATATAATGTAAGAATTTGACCAACATACCATTGCAGGAGTCTCTCCTCTTCTGAGGCAAGCCTGGAATGGCTGCTCCTGGTTCTCTTCAACATCAGGTCCTGATTAATGATATGTAATATTAATAATTAAGTAAGATGAAATAAATTATACTACCATCATCACCATCATCATCATCGTCATCATCATCACCATCATCATCATCATCACCTGTATCCTCTCATCATCTGACTGTTGTAGAAGACTCTGCCTCAGGGTGAATTGGTAGAGCTCGTCATCTTCGTCCTGAAGCCGTTCATGATGAATGTCGCCTGATGAGTAACAAAAATATAATAATAATAACAATAATAATAATAATGATAATAATAACAACATCTATACTATAGATAACAAATCAAACCGATGACGCTGTAGGAGGAAGGCACGGCAAACGTCGACTCGTCAATGGCACATGCCAGCACCTCCCCTCGGTCCCCGTCGTTTTTGACGGGCACGACCCCTTCGACGGGAGTGTCTCGCGAGAATAGGTTGGTGAAGGTGATCCGAGCGTTCAGGACGTGGAAGAGAGGTATCTCTGCGATTGTCAAATTTGTTTTTACAACAAAAACATGAGCATTGTAAAGAAATCCGTAATCAAAATCTCAATAGTTTAACCAATAGTTCCGACATTAAATCTATTAAATTCCAATAGCATTATCCGTGGTACTCCAACCCTACTGACCTATCTTGACTGGGAATCCCGAGGGGAGTTGAAGGGCTATGAAATCCTTGAGTTTTCGAAAGTGAGTGTTGCTTGAGGCCATGAGGTCAATGATGGGCACGACCTGTGATCGAAAATAACCAACACGTGAGCCGCAACAACATTTTGTGACTAATTTATAATAAGTGGTTATAATAATAATAATAATAATAATAATATGTCACTTATATAGCGCCGTTCACGTGAGCTACAGGAGCATAGGAAATGCTGTGAGGTCACTAATAGCATATAATGCTAATGATAGCATCACCAGCAAGTTCAAGAATAAGTGCAAATTAGAATCTTTAAAAAAAACTGCTTAAAATAAAAAAGCAGCATCATAAATATTGTTGACATCTTCCCCAACATCTACCTTGGTGACGAGCACCTACCTGGTCCGGCAAAGAGAGCGGGTATTCCTCGGAGAGCCAGAACCTTGCTTTCAGTTTCTGTACCTTGGTCGTCTCCTCTGCAGGTCGTCCGATGTCGCGACCTTCGAGGTCACAGGTACCGAAATATTCTTCTTCCGTCACGTGACACGGATTCCTGCAGGCCATCGTCGTGGATGGCTGAAATGAACAATGCGGTTACAAAGTTTATTTATTTATGCAAATATTTATTTATTTATGCAAACTTTATTCATTTATGAAAATATTTATAGTACGCAAAGTGTCCAAAAGAATGTCGAGGCAATTCGACAATCATAAGCTCTTGCCATCCAGACAATCGACCAAACTAAGATGCCAGACAGAAATGAAAAAAGAATGCAGGATGAAATGAAAATAAAATAACAAACAAAACAAAGCAAAATAAAATCATCGTAGCTTAGATGGAAAAGTTTGAGAATTAGAGAATTTCTAGAGAAGAGAGAAACGAACATCATCACGTTATCCTCAACGTACCCCGTTGCTGTCCGCGCCCTTGTTCTTAGGGTCAGTCTCGGCCACGCCCAGGAAGGATTCGAAAGGAGTCCTGGACTGTTTCTTGATGCGACGTTTGTCCTCTTCCGACAGGTGTTCGGTCCTCGTTTTGGTGGCAAGCTGGACATTGGAGGCGCTGAAGACCTGATTGGCAACAAATGTTTTGAGCATCGGTTGATGGCAATGCCGATGACAACAACTCTGTCGTAAATGATGACTCGATCTTCAAACCTTGCACGTGAAATTGTCCACAACATCCATCCTGTCACTCCTCCAGCCCCAAACTCCAGACTTGCTCCTGTAATTATCACTACCATTGTAAAGCTTATTATTATAATAATAAATGTGCTAATTTCGATATTTGTGATTACTTAGCTAATAAAATCAAGATGTTCTTCAAGAGATAATTAGTGCTACAAATATCAATATCAATGTCACAATAGTAATAAACGTATTAATATTCATTTTTATAAAAACGGGAACAATGACAATAAGCCACAAACAAATTCTGACTGATATTGATGACGATGATGTTGATAATAAATAATAATAATTAATAATAATAATAATTATAATAATAATAATATATCTTGCTGGACTTTGCAAAAGACTCCAAATCAAAAGTACCTCTCGAATGATATCTTGTCAATGTCAACGAATGTCGTCACGATCGGAGAGGTGAGTCTGGCTGCGACGGCATTGGTCGACGGGGACATGTAGGCCACGGTGGGAGGAGCCAAGGAGGGGCTCAGCGTTTCCGAATAGACCTGACAGTTGTCGTAATCAACCTCTAGCAGGGTTGTGGTGTTGCCTGGCAATTGTGGGTAGAACCTTTTATGATACTAAAGTACTAAATATCTTGATTTGATTTATTGTTTTCTTGGTATCAGCAATATAACACAAATAACAATATAAAGTACTAAATATCTTAAGTTCAGTTAGTTGAAAAATTTCTAATTTCCAACGTCTAATAATTATGCGGTCAAGGAAGACATTTCAGGAAGGAATGCGATCGTGCTCAGAAAAATGTAATTGCATTTAACAGCTTGAGATGCTAATTGGGAATATTATCATTGCCATCATCATCATCATCATCATGGCATCCATATGCATATGCATGTTGACCTACCATGAAGCTTGAAGAGATAACTTCTACTGCCCCTTTGCCAGGACATGTTGTCAAAGCCGAGCAGCGTGGTGTCAATCCTGACATTGGAACCTGATGACAACGACGATAACGTGTCGATGACGACTTTAAACAGTGGGTTAAACATTGCTGACATACAAACCCTATTGTGTATATTTGCGTATATTGTGTATTATTATATGCTGAATATCGAAAGGCCTGGCTTAAGATTAGCACAAACGACGAAAATCGAGCGTCTCATCACCTGATTTCCAAACTTTGTACGTGTCACTGGGACAAATCCTGGAGACCAAAGGCACTGCAGGTTGAAATTAGACGAATCGATGAGTCACCAAGTTATTTATATCAGCCAAAAATTATTACAACGTTCGGTCTAACACACGTGATCTCTTAACGATCAAGTCATGTGTCAAGTGGCTTAGTTAAGAGAAGACAAAGGAGAAGAAGAAGAAGAAGCAGATAATATACGATATAATTTGATATAATTACCCCAGCTCGTGAACTCCCATTTCATTTCTACGTAAAAATCTGGAGCCTAAAAACAAAAAACAAAACATTTCACTAAATTAATTAACGATTAAAACAATTTATTACATCGATACATTATCATTTTCATTAGCATCATCATCATCACCTCTTCTAATTGCTTAAGTAGCTTGGGCACCCCATGCAGCCTTTCCATATGCCTCTGGTAGTCCCTGTACTGAAGACACAGCTGAACCATCTCCGGATCACCGGTACTTACTGCTTCCTGTACGACTGGAAAATGGCAATGACGATGATGATGATGATTATTATTATTGGTGATTCTAAAGATGATAACGAATAATAAACATCCGAAAGACTACAAACGAGCCAATATTGAGGTCGATTGCCAATGAATTGTTTTTGTATACTAAGCACGTTAATTCAAGTCATGAATATTAATTAGGCTGGCTTTTCCCAGGGTTTCTGAAGAATTTCAGCGAGAGATGACAAAGAAATAAAATATTCCATCAGGTCAAGTAAAAAAGGAAATATAAATATTTATATGATAACCATGATACAATCCAATTGTGATTTTATTATTATTGTTATTATTATTTTTATTATTATTATTATTATTATTATTGCACATGGCATTTAATTTAATCCTATACCATAAATATAATTACATTCACCATGGCTACCAATTCAGACATCCTTGAATTGTGATGTTTCATTAACACTTCTTTGGCAACAACGAGACAACATTCACTCCTGTTTATAATCACTGATTTTCGAAGAATTGGATTTAAAATTCAAACTCGTGTTTTGATAATTTCCGTCTAAAGACTTTAAAAGCACTTAAAACGTCACCTGTCCAGTTCCTGGTGTTCTCGGAAAGGGCGCTCGCTCCGTTCTCGAGGAGGACGTTGGCACTTTCGAGATGTCCGAGGGCAATGGCCAGGTGCAGAGGGGTTCTGCCTCTGTTGTCCCTCTGCTCCATATCACACTGAAATGGGAGATGATAGACATCAGACTTCCATATCATAGTGTTGTCAAGGACCTTAATATTGTAACTATATCAATATGTAACTGCAGTATACATACATATGATGTTGCTGATAACTCAATAATTGAATATTGTTGAATGAGATTATTATTATGACATTACTGTGATTCAGGTAACATTTCTGTGATATTTAAAAAAAATCTGTGAATGCATGTTATGTGAAGTGCCTGTATAAATTTTAATTGATCACAAGCCAAATGTCTGGAGTGGAGGCATATCTTTGTAGCAGCTGCAAAGTAATTTCTAAATTAGCATGAGATCCAACAATATAAACAAGCAATAATCAATTCAAAGGAAATTATAAAATTTTTAAAACATTGCGATTGCATCAATTAGATTCTCTAACACACTGCGAAAATACGGCAAAAGCGGCTACTTAAATAAAATATGAACATGTGTTGATACAAACCTGAAATTGTTTGAGAAAATCTCTCAGATCAACGTAGTTGTTATTCCATACGAGTCTGTGAATTGGAAAGCTTGAATTTTCCTGTTCGATCCGAGAATTTTGGATCTCAGCTTTATTACTAATGAATAGCTCACTCTCCATGTTTGCACCTCACAACACCTAAAACGTCTGCTGATCCATTACACACAAGAATATTGGATAGACGGTGATTTATAATGAACCATCAAAACCGGGGAGTTGACAAATGGTGTTCGCAATAAAGTATGTCGTTTTAAAATATTGACATTTATGCGCATCTTACATCTTACAAATTTTGTAGCAATTGTTTAATCATTTAGCAAAAACAGATATTTTTAATAAATGTAATATAATATAATTTAACAAAATTTTAAATAAATTTAAATAAAACATAATTCTGCAGATTTATAATTCAAACCCCAACCTGTCCTAAATTGCAATCAGTGATTTGTTTTCATCGTAGATATTTGTACGATTTTGAACCTGAAATGATTGAAGTTACCGGTCGTTTGGTCGGTGGCAGATCGGTTTTCCTAGCCGGAGAGACGATTGAATGTGAAATTATTTTCAAAGCTATTGCCAGTAGCAAAAAGTAAGGTTCCACCGTTTTCACTTATTGTTGGTTTTCACAAGCTTACATTTGGAACTAGTCAAATATTTGCTTGCTAACAGAACGTTTTGTTGGAACGATAGTTATTACCCAGTCGAAAAAGTGCTCTCATTTTTAAAAAGTGATGATGTGTGTTACACTGCTGTAATCATCATTGTTGTTAGTGTGAAAACAACATTTAATGATGACGGATGAATAGGTTGTAGCCGTAAATTGTTCTACAAATTTTCATTGTTTTCTTTTTACACATGCCTTAAACATTCTGATATAATGGATTATTTTTCTCGTGAATTCATCACTTTTGACAGAGTTAATATTTTTGGTTTTCTATGAGCAGGAAATCACGTTTTCCTGTAAAATTGGCATGGGCAAGTGCTCAGATACACTGTCAATGTTCAGTGAATGAGAGCAAAGTGTTGTTAGAGGAGTCACTAATTCAGGGAACTAATGACAAGACATCAACAGCAGGAAATAGTGAAACGTCTTTTGTGCCTCTCAAGGGTTTGTTGTGTTTTTTTTTAATTTATGTCATGAAACGAATTTATTGGGAGTTATTTGTAATTTGCCAGTCAAAATATTCAAGCATGTAATCATTAGAAATTATGACTGTTCAGGCTGAGTTTGAGTTTATCACCATAGTTGTGATTTTCATAATTTTTTTTGACACCAGGTGAGAAAGGTGCCACAGTATATTCCAGCAAGCCATCGATCTTGTTTTGTGATGTTTTGCTAGGCCCAGGGGATTCTCATGCATGTAGGTACCTTCATCATTGTCATCATCATCATCACTATCATTGTTATCATCACCATCATGACTCATCACTCCTTAACAACATCTTTGTAATAATAATTATTAATGATATATATGGAAATATACTCATCAGTGATGTTGTTGTCATAATAATAATAATATTAATAATAATAATAATAATAATACTCACTGCAAACCAATCAGATCAATACAAGGAAACCTTGCCCTTTGACCTGTCACCTTCCTATAGGGGTAGTTGCCTCAAATACTCGTACAAGGTCACCATAGGAACTCAGAAGGTCGGATGTCCCATTAAACTGCTCAGGATACCCTTCCGGGTGCTTGTTGTACCAGGTTCGTTGTGATGCGTGAATTTATTTTTTGAAAATGCTGTCATAATAACATCATAATTTATTTTGAAGAATATTATTATTATTACAACATCATAATTTATTTTGAAGAATATTATTATTATTATTATAACATCATAATTTATTATGAAGAATATTATTATTATTAGTATTATTATTATTATTACTTGATTGGCAACAGTCTTGACAGCCAACAGACTGAGTCCAAACTATCCACTATATTGACTAACTTTTATTATTATTATTCATTAATTATTATTTTTATTAAAATTCATTAATTATTATTATTATTATTATTATTATTAAATCTGACTCTGATAGGGGTGGAGAATCTGCTGAACACAGCAGAGGATGGAAGCGACGACTGTCGACCTACGAACCCGTTTTACCAACCGACCCCGAAGCAGAGTTCAATCGTTGACCTCGCCATGGAAAACCTGCAGCTCTTGACCTGCCGGAAAAATCCAGGTGGGTTCGTCGAGAGGAGACAGAATTCCTCGGACCGACCGAAAGTGTTTAACGGAGAATTATATTCTATTTTAAAATTATTATCTCGTCTTATTAGCAATAAACTTGCACTAAATTGCACAAATGGCCGTGACTATGTATAGCAATTTAGCTGCAGTCATAAACTTCATCATTTCCAATGTCAGGTTTCTTTAGCGTGACTAACAAGCTCGGTCAGGTGGCAGAGTTCTGCCTGTTCAAGCAGGCGTTCCGCTTGGGCGACGACGTGGTCGGCATCTGTGATTTCACGAATGCTCAAGTCAAGTGCGTCCAGGTAAAAACCAGAAGTATTTTGTTTTTTTGATATTATAATTTATCAGCGGCAATTTATAAAAGAAATAGATATACTAGGGATGTGCACAGGAACAAATTTTTGTCTGTTCACTATTGGTAACCATAAGTTTTTATTTCAAGGGGCAATATTGCAACGATTGTACTTGTACCTGCAACATTTGTTGACATTTTCTTTTTTGCTTCTCCTGCATGACATGTTCCGATGCATCGTACTGAACGTACTTGTTGTACGACACTAATAAGCACTGACAAACCAACTGGAACGAACGAATCATTTGAAACATTCAAAACCCGACTTCCTCTCCTCTCACAGTTCTCGGTGACCCTGCAGTGTGAGGAGCAGCTGTCGAATGGCTGCAGGTCAAAATCTGCCTCCGGGAGGTTCAAGGACGCATTCGACCCCCTGGTGACCTCCTTCGGAAGACACGAAGAGTTCTGCCTGAACGTCGGAAGGACCCACGTGACCGTGCCCATTCCTCTCACTGCCACCCCTGCCTTTGCGACCGACCATGGTAGGTGCAATGATGATGATGATGATAGCATAATAATGACCGCAACAATAGAAATGGTGTTGTTATAACACCATGTTTGTTACAAATTAATAAGGCCTACAATAACATGACTAATGAACACTAAATGTCATTGAAGGACCACACATGCCTCACTTTAAACTATGATCTATTGAAATTCATTCACCATCAGTTTCCGTTCGCTGGCGTCTGCATTTCGAGTTCACGACCTCAACGACCC
Source organism: Hirudinaria manillensis (assembly GCA_034509925.1). NCBI lineage: Eukaryota > Metazoa > Annelida > Clitellata > Hirudinida > Hirudinidae > Hirudinaria > Hirudinaria manillensis. Next base: position 12,023,862 of record CM067527.1, read on the forward strand.
CTCCCAAGGAGAGGCCGGCAGACGACGAAGAGCTCGCCTGGAACGCCCCATCGCATCTGGACGTGGAGGCCATGGTCTGGGACCTTCCGATCAAGGTGTACGCCACGAACCCCTCTTTCATCAACAAGGTTTCTGTTCTGAACCACGAATCGATGGCCATCCTCTGACATCCTAGGACCCGAAGTCGAAGCAGAAGTCGCGACCGGACGCCGGGACCGAAGCCTCGAGTCGACGGGTGCAATCCAGATTACGTCGATGTCACAAGTCCGTTCGATCCTCGTCGATGCATCGCTTCGTAGGGTCTTGTATTTGTTTTCGTTTCCATCGTAACCTCAATTATAATCGCAGAGCAGCACAAGCATTTTCTCTCGTCTCCTCGTAGGGAAGTCGGACTCCGTCTTGTCGATGTTTCCACGGGTCGTGGTTTCATCCTCTGTAGCAACACCCCGAGCTGCATAAATGAGACAAAGCCCCGCCTCCTTTTTTTTCTGCTTGCATTCATTGGACGACATTTTGTAAATAATCGTTTTGTCAGTTTGGTGGCATTTTAATGAGTCGTGCTAATCCTTGCATAATGCATTTATACTTTTACAATCCATGTTTTAATAATAATTTATTGGATCCAATGACATCCAGGAACTGATGATCGACTGTGATCAGCAATTAGCCATAAGGTTAAGGCCGTTTATAATTGGCCGATTTAAAAGTTACGACGTCACGATGCGTTGTTAATCAATCAATCAATCGATCAATAATAAAGATGAGTTAGACACTTTGATTGTAGCAAATGCTAATGGCGGTCATGATGACGATTACGTGGCTAACGTGGTGAGTCACGTGATTTGAGCACATGATTATGAATAAAATTTGAATAAAGAGTCAAAAACAAAAATGAAATCTTTGGAAACGAACAAACGACGACCTCGGAGCGAATTGAATATTATCTGAGGTTTGATTGACACGTGGAACGACCTCTCACGGCGTGCAGCAGCTCAGGTAAATAAATAAATAAATAATAAACAAATTATTATTAGTATCATAGTAGTTAGCGAATGATGCTCCAAGTTGGGGTTGCTGGGTTACTCCTCTGATAACAGTTGAAAATAAATAAATCATACCACCTCGATACTTTAGACGAGGAGGAAGCAGACTCGTGACCCTGCAATACTCTTGAAACGAGAAAAATGAATATCAAACAAAACATCGTAACCGTAAGGAACAAGATTACAAACTCTCAATAAATTACATCAGGGCCTGATTGATGTGTGATGCAATAAAATCAACAACCAAGAATGAATGCAAAAACAAGAATCGGCGAATCTGATGATCGATTGGACGGTCGTTCGGTCCGAGCTACCAAAAAGGGGAGGTGCTAACTCATGGAAATGAGGAGGAGGTAGTCAGCTGGGCGGAGTCACGATCTTAGGTTAAAGAATTGGATTAAATTTCAAAGATAACAAAAGCGAATCATGGATAGAAACCAATAACAACGTTGTGACCTCACAAAGTACCCAAGTACCATCAGTACTCATGGTCAAAACAATGCCATACTGAAGGTTACTGATGCAACCAAAATTGTCACAGCTAACGTATTTCTCTGTTAACACACATGACTAACTTCTAACAGTAATTCCATTAAAATAACAACCTGGCGATCAGGCATACAAATCGACTTTACATATCTTTAAATAATTAATTAACAAATATTAATTACATTGCTACAATGATTATTATTATTACCATTATTATTATTGTTGTCATTAATATTATTATTATTATTAAGTGATTATCAATAATTAAAAACATTCAATTAGCCGTCGTGCAACAAATGTGAGGAATGCCTTGGGAACCCACGAAATCATAAAGCGCCATCTGCTGACCCTGGCCATATCGTGAATCACATGACGCAACATTACGTCTTCGACGACCTACGACCCTCGTTCCCGTCTGCCTGACCGCCCAAGGAGAGCCTTTGCAGAGGTCCCGGAGCGGGCGTATTGGCAAGCCTCTGGTCTTTGACCCCGAGGTCTTCTGCTGGTGGTACTTGGGCAGGCTTGGGGTTCGGGGAAGAAAAGTATTCATCGAAGACCGGGAAGTCTGCAGTGTCCAACTTCTCGAGGACTTTGAACGAGGGATAAAGACCCCTCTTGTCGTGGGAATGCCCCATGGAATATCCGTTCCAGTGGTTCCCTGCCACCTTGATGTGGTCACCCTTTCGCAGGTCGAGTTGGGCTTCGTTCCCGGCCTTGTGGTCCAATCGGGCGATTTGGGTGTGGCCGAGTTGACCTCCGAAGTAGTAGATGTCGTCCAATGAGGTGAAGCGGTCGGAAGCATCTCCGTGCATCGTCTGCATGAGCTCGTAGGCCAATCTGCACACCTGGGTTGAGTAATGATTATTAAGATTTCATCACCGATGGGATGGTTTTTGTGAAAGAGTTTGCTTGAGACTCTCAGGCAGTACGTTATGCACGTCTGCACGTTATGGTGTATAATTTGTTAATCACTATTTAATTTGTTATTTATTTCAATTTAAATAATTCTGGGAAAATAATCGTCATTCTCAGGAGCATCAATAACAAGGATTTATTGGCCATTCTAATGTTCTGGTATCCAATCCATGTTACGATGGAAATAATCAACCCACCTGAGAGGAGAAGGTGCAGACGAGGTGGTCACAGGTGGACAGGAAGTAAACGTCAAGGATGACCGCCCTCAAAGAAGCCTCCGAGTAGCGAGAAGACAAGGAGGCGGTTTCGGAAAATTCCTTGTTGCCGTAGACTATGTACTTTGGATATCTGAGGACGAAGAAGAATGCAGTTTGAGGGTTTTAAAAATTAACTATTACCTATTATCATGTAACAAATATAATTAATAATAGTTAATGGAACCTAAAAGCTACATATCAGAGATGGATGGACAGAGATGTCTTTGCACATATATAAAGCGAGAAATAAATGAAAAATTAAGCAAGAAATCGCCAAAGACGAGCATTAAGGCTCCATTAACTTTTAGAAATCTAATAAAAAAATCCAATATTAATTTTAATTTAAAAAAAAAACAAGAAACCAACTTTGTCGCCACTTCTGTGAAAACGTTGGGGTCGTCTGAAGCCATGTAAATGGCTCTCTCTGAAGGATCCGACCTTCCGAGGTCGATCCTGTCGAAGTACTTTTCGACTTCATTCATGTACTCGTCCAACGGGTGGAAAGCGGCTTCGGCAGCCACTTTGTCCGTCCTTCTCACGTGCACCCTGTAAAGAAGGAAGAATTATTTATTTATTTATTTATCCATTCCATTTTGGTCGAGAGGATGAGCGAAGGAAAACGAAAACGCTTAAATGAATTCGTGGCAATTGACAAATCCAAACGATTTTACGGAATTGAAAAATATTTAATTATTCCGTTCGTGCGACTCAAAATTGAACCAAAAAACAAAGACGACAACAACGTCTCACCCGACGACTCCTCTTCCATTCACGAATCTGAGTTTCTCCCTGTTCTCTTTGATCACTTCCTCGAGGTAAGGCTGGGGTCGAAGCAGGTAGCCCACCATCTGCCCGGCCCACCAGGCGAAGGGGTCTCCGTGCAGCCTCATCAGTCGCTCGGAGATCTGCTTCGGGACCCTCAAAGGCAAGAAGTCCGGTCTCGGAGAAATGACGTCGATGATGGGAAGGAGCACCACTCGGGATTTCTCGTGGTCCGCTGATCGGAGATTGCGAGGGATGTTATCAGATAATTTATAAACTCGATGTTATGCCAATTCAGCAGCTTAGCTACCACGGATTCCTGGACGAGTTATCTATGATTGTTTGAATTTCAATAAACGTTATCAACTCGAGCGTCTGTTTAATGAATGGCTGCACTTAAGGCAATCGATGACGTCATCGTCTTTGACGGGTCATCATAAATCACTCGACATCTACTCATCCGTCATCCCGAGAAAAAGATGAGGAGATCCGTCCACCCACCGCTCGACTCTTCCACCAACCTGACCACTGGACCGCGCCGGAGGTGTGCCTCGTGTCGCAGGTCCTGCCGGGAGGAAGGAAGAACTTGTTCCAGCCGTCGTCGAGGTAACGCCACACCTTGGAGTCGATGACGAGCGTCCTGTTGGTGGCCACAGAGGTGACGAGGCAGTAGACGAGGTGGTGTACCTGGCATCCGAAGCCGCAGCCCTTGCCGAGATTGCAGAGGAGCAGACGACTTTGGGTGCAGTTGGAGGGGTTCTGAGGATATGGGGAAAGGTTATGAGTCCTTGTTAGTTCTTTGTTTATTGACGTTTTTTTAATAACTTTATCGTTTTAATATTAATTTTATCATTTTGGTTGAAATGGAAGGTGACTGAATAATAATAATAATTTATTGATTGATTGGACTTTTAATTAAGTATATTTAACTTTGACTCTTAGTTAAGTTTGTTTGAATTGTTTCTTTTTTGGTTTTTTGCCTGAGGTTTCTGGATGAGACTTGGCTTACTAACTGGTCATCGATTGAGACTGAATTTGAATAAAATAATACTAGTAATAATAATAATAATAAAAATAATAATTATAATAATGCTCTCAGCAATTCACTCAAGAACTCTCAGAAATAATAATAATAATAATAATAATAATAATGATTAGATATTGACATTGGTTGATAATAATTGTTTTATTTAAAACTTCAACACGTTTTCATGGATTGTCAGACATTCTTGTGCCTTTCTGAACAAACGACTCAGACTCAGAGTCCGTCCATTGAAAGTTATTTGAGAACAACAACTGGTCGTCTGCTTCCATTTTTTGCATTGAAACTTGTATCTGCATTAGATCATTGCTATAACCTACTAGGTGGCACAGTTGGTATCACGATCATGATCACCATCATCATCATCATGATCATCATCATCATCATCATCATCACCATCATCACCATGATCATCCCTAACATCACCATCGATTCATACCATCACCGACAGCGGATGATCGCAAATGGCAACAGATGCCTTCTGTGCCATCATTAAATGCTTTGGAAAATTAAAGTAAATGTAAAATTAAATAATAAAAAAAAATATTCTGTAACGTGGTAATTTCGTATAATAATAATAATAATAATAATAATAATAATAATGACAATAATAATAATAATAATAATAATAATAATAATAAAACCTTCCTTGGCAACACTGAACAACAGCCAATCCATGACAACAACAGAAACAACAGCAAATCAACAACAACAACAACAACAGCAAATCAACAACAACAACAACTCCCACCTGTATCCTCTCCAGGACGCCATGCACGACATTGGAAAGATCCCGCGACTCTCCCCGTCGCCACTCGTCCGTTCCGTTCGAGGAGGCCAAAAGTTCAAGGTCGTTGGAGGTGACACTGAAAGTTGAAGGATGTTGATTCGATGGCTTTAACTTTTTTTTTTACGACATCTGTTATTCGAAGTAATAATAATAATAATAACAAGTAATAATAATAATAATAATAACAAGTAATAATAATAATAGTAATAATAATAATAACAAGTAATAATAATAATAATAATATCAATAATAATAATAATAATGATAATGGTACAAAAATAACATCATTTACACAAGTACAGTCTTCAATCAAAAACATTGCTGATTATCCAAAAGCTGATGATAATAATAACACTAATAATAATAATAATAATATTGGTACAACGATAATATTATTTACATTATTCTTGACTTGAAAATCCTTCCTTTCCATGACAACTAGCTTTTAACAATTAAACTTTTTATATCAGTCAAGAACAACATGACTGACCTATGACAACTTCGACCCACAACACTGACCTTTGACCTAAGACCCACCTGTAGTACTCGAACATGTCCCCGATGACCTTGTCGACCTTCTCTCCTAACAGGTCGGGGTTAGAGTTGGCAGACGACTTGAGGGAGTTGAGTTGATCTCGGATGTAAAACCAGGACTCCCTGACATCCATTGAAATCCTCCTCCTCAGCACCTCGTGTTCCTTGCTGGGTTCCATCGCTGTGTGATGATGATGATGATGATGAACTTGTTTGCATTAAGATTTACATAGAATCGGGTGTCTTTAGATCAAGGTTTGGCATGAATGGTATCACCATCGTCGTCGTCGTCATCACCAATCATCATCAACACCACCACCATCATCATCTTCTGAAAGCGATTATCAACGGATCGATTGATCGATGAGCAACAAATGAATGACAAAAGGTATCAAGACACCTGCCTCCATACAAATGTATATTCACGTGCACGATCAATATTATGGTTTACATTTTTATTTGAAATATGATATGATAGCAAAACAGATGAATGCAAGAGACAGATGGATGCACAAGGATGAGCTTTGACCTCACCCCTGACAATCTCCACACTTCCTCCGTGAAAGCCCTCCATCCCGTACTGGTTCCTTCTCTCTTTGGCACTATTAAATTGAATCAAGTCAATAACGTCCTCCTCCTCATCATCGTCGTCTTCATCACCATTACCATCATCACCACCACCATCGTCGTCGTTGTCATCATCGCCAGCATCAACAGTTTAAAGATCAACTTTGCAAATAAAAAATCATTGAAAGCTCAGCTGCGATGATTGCTTTGACATCTGTTTTTTAGATTTTAGTCATCATCATCATCACCACCATCATCACCATCATCATCACCACCACCATCATCATCATCACCACTATCATTATCACCATCATCTTCAGTTAATATTAATGTGCCTTCAATTTGTCAGAAGGCATATTTTGAGCAATTTGTTACAGTTGCTTTTCATAAATTTAATTGTTTAATTGTTATTAAATTTAAAAAATAATTTCAGTTCAAATGCTGGCATCAAACAACAACATTTGTTGAACTTTCCTTCACGAGAAACATTGAAAAACAAAAAAAAAAGAAGGATTTTAGGATGAAAGAATGATTTTTAAATGCTTGTCAGATGTTGAAACTGAGAGCCGTTCAAAAAGGAAAGGTGAGGAGAGATGAGATGGAACATAAGACAACATAACATAACATGATATAACATGATATAACATAACATAACATAACATAACATGATATAACATGACATAACATAACATAACATAACATAACATAACATAACATAACATAACATAACATAACATAACATAACATAACATAACATACATAACATAACATAACATAACATAACATAACATAACATAACATAACATAACATAACATAACATATAACATAACATAACATAACATAACATAACATAACATAACATAACATAACATAACATAACATAACATAACATAACATAACATAACATAACATAACATAACATAACATAACATAACATAACATAACATAACATAACATAACATTACATAACATATCATGACATAACATAACATAACATTACATAACATAACATAACATGGGTGGATGGACATAACATAATATAATATAACATAACATAAACATGACATTTTTAGTTATGTCTGTAAATATTGATGCTGATGATTCATATAAAAGAAAAAAGGTTAAAAAGGCAGTATGCCCAGCAAAGATTAGTAAACAAACAGATGGATGTAAAGACACTGAGTAAAGCTAAACATGGATTTGGAGAAAAGTTTAAAGTTGGATGATATTTAAGAAGGAGAACTTGGAAGATGTCATTTGGCTGTTCTTTTTTTTTTTACCAGATATTACATAAACGAATGCTTGGCCGATCTTCCTTTGAGAAGATCCCCAATGGTTGTGTCATGGGAGAGACATGTCTTTTTGAACTTTCAAAGCATCTTTACTAAAGACTTTTCTACGAGGGGGTCATTTCAAAAACATTCAACTTGAACTTTTGGAAAGTTTTTTTTTATTTCTTTGTTGAGCAAAAGAAAGTTCAAATTATTCTTTTAAATTCAAATTTATTGAATTTTGCATTTACTTCTAATGAATTCTTATCAATAGTTGATGGTTTGTTTACCACGTCGTCGCCAGAAGCATCATAGAAATCACTACCACTACCACTTACAAGTTCCTGACGTGTTCCGAGAGCCTTTCATTTTCTTCCTTGACCTTCTCCAGCTCGGCCAAAGCCTTTTTCAGGAAGTCATTTTGACTGCTTGACGACGAACCCAAGCCATTTCCAGACGAGTTGTTGACAGTGAATGTCATGTAAACCATGGACAGAATCCAGACCAACAAGAGGCCAATGGCTATATACTTGGTTTTCACCTGCATGCCTGAGTTCTATGATACAAAATGTGCTATAAGGAGGTGGTGATAATGATTGCATTGGAGATATAAATGAATGAGAAAACTGTTGAAACATGGAACTGTTCATTTCAATAATGGTGATAAAGGTGAATTTAGCAGCCATGCAGTGTTCACTAGACTCGCTGACAGACCATCGCTGGTCAGTGTATGTATAAAAAACAAATGACTATTTTCTAGTAATTCAATGCTGCTTGTTAAAATGGAGTTCTCGCTCGAAAACATTTCAATTTTACCAGCGCCTTATTGCAAATTTGGTGGAAAATAAATTTATACTAAAAATTTATTAATTTAAAACAACGGAGGTCCCTAATATGTAACACGGCAGCCCATCAAACAACATCAAATTTTGTAAACAATGTGACGAGTATGTGTTGTCGGTAAAAAGTTAATCGCAATTGTGCTGGTTCTTCAATTGCATTTGAATATATTAACGCCAATAATATTTTCGAAGTTAGGTTTTCTTTTAAAATAACACTAGCTTTGTTAACAAGCTCCACTAATGAAGCGAGAGTCAGTAACAAGATCGCAATAAATTAGATTCGTCGACCTTTTGGCGAGGAACACTTTTTGTTGTATGATTAGAGTTGTATTTTGATACCATATGGCGACTAACATTTGCATGAGGCGCACGAAATTGATGAAAATGAATTGCATTTAAACTCATTTAAATACATACCTCAGCAGTCGACATAACTTCCTCAGCTAGCAATTAAGTTCCACAAACGCACACCAGTTGCCCTTGTCATTAAACCAACACGCACAGAGTTCTCTGATGTAGGCTCCTTTATATTGGCAATTGTTTTGAAATCAGTTGACAATTGTTATAATGTGTACTTTGTTACGACTTTTCGACCAGTGTGGGTGCAAGTGATGTGTTTTCATTGAATTTTCAAACACTTTTGTTCCTATCTTTATTAAAAAGATCAAATTTTCAGACAATTTTGTTCTAAACTTTATTAAGAAGATCGAATTTGAAGGTCATAATTATTTCTTGCACTTTTAGATAACAGGAAGCAAAAGTAGGAGGAGGCTTTTGAGTAAATTAAATTGTCTTTATATTACGGTTTAGAAGTTAATGCCCATTCAATCGACATAAAAGATTTCTTTAACAGATTCTTAATCTGTCGAGAACTCAAGATCTATTTAGATGCGCTGAAACAAAAAGGTCAATATTCTCTAAAAAAAAAAAAATAATGAGGTGATTATGGACATCAATTATTATACTTTAGGTCGCCACCATGTGTTCGGCTGTTATCCAAGACTTCTATAAATATCGCACTTTCTAAGTAACGCCTCTGTTCTCATGAAAAGTTATAAATTACCTTCTAGAAAATGAATATTAATCCCTTTGAGACATGTGCAATTTAAACCATTCAGCGTGGGCTTCTGAGCTAATAAAAAATTGCAAAGAAATGGTATTTAATCAATGTTTAGGCATCACTCAATGGACGGTTACGCACGACGCCATTCTCTCTGCCAAAGATGAAGCGGAGGTCTGGGGTTGAACACGCATCCCTATTGAAATAATACTTAGACCTCGATCGTAAGACTTTGTTAATGGGCAATTATTTTTTCTATTTGATAACAGAATTTGTTTTAAAAAAACCAAGTAGCTGAAAATCTTAAAGTAAAAATGAATCATGATCGAAAATTCAGATCTGTTTAAATCTTAAAATCAAAATACGGAATCCTTGTAAAGTCTAATAATTATTGTAATAATTTTGTCAACTAACAATCTACTTATTATTATTAAACAATAGTTTTGTATATTATAATAACATTATCAAGGAATCATTTGATTCAATATATCCAGAAATAGACAGTTCCTGCAAAAAGTTCAAAGGTCAAACTTTTACTTGGACTGCTGGTGCCAGAATCCAGCCAAGTAAACTTCCATTCTTATGGAAACCATACTTGATGAATGATGGACAGGGACCATACCTGCCAATAACTTATTATAATTGGTATCCCGGTGAACCAAACGACTACCTATCCGGGGACAAAAATGTAAGCGATACAGAAATCGAAGAAATTCAAATACAATTATTCAGGATGACACAAGTCTTAAATTTAAAGGATTGTTTTCGATTGTAATTATCACAAAAGTGTATTAAATTTTGAGCAAAATTCAAGATACGTATCTCCTCTCTCTACGACATCGACTCGGGTCGTACAATCTTGACTGACTTTTTTGTAATGTTCAAGTATATATTTGTCTGCAATTTATCCAAGTGAATCACGTTTTTCTCCACATTTACGGACTATTCTTTACGATTATGTATCTCATTCATCGGAGTTTGAACTGAAACGACAGAACCCTCGATTTTAAATGCCTGATAAAATCTGACAGCATCTTTCCTCGCAGCATTAACGAATAAGTTGTGCTATTATAGCAAACAGAGTAACTTGTATTATTAAGTAACTTTTTTTTAGTAAGTTGTGAAAAGCAAATAATGATTATTAATGAAGAATACATCAGATACAACTCGATCAAAAACAATATTTTGAATTTATTTTCAAATAACAGTCATAATATTCACTTCTATGAGGAAGCTGACGACTCTCAGCAGTTATCCTTTTGACTTCTTTTCATTTTTAAGCTTTCGAGCTTCTCCAGCATTGTCTTGTATTGAAGTTTGTGCAAGCTGTTATCCAATGGTTCCTTCAACGTCTTTCCATCGCGATGCAAGTTTTTATTGCATACGTCTACGTAATGATCATAATGTTCGTCAAAGTTTGCCTCTATCTTCTCTGCAAAATACTCGTCATACGAGCCGATATTCTCCATAACATCGATCACGGCAATTCTGATCGTTTCGTGTTCAATAAAGAGATTGTAATTCTCGATTTTCTCTTTGTCTGCAAGACAACGTCCGGGTTCATTGCGATATGGTTGTTCGTTCAGCAGAGCCTGGATAGACACTGCCACGCTTGATAGGTTCATTACCGGCGCCCAGGCAGGACCAGTCCATGTACCCAGTATGCTGAGACACAATTTGCCGCATGCATAGATGTTTGGATTGAAGCGAACCGTGCCTCCTGCCGTTGTCAGAGCCTTGACATTTGGAGGCTTCACAGGGTATGAGTCCGTAAAAGCAAACAAGAAACTCAACATGCCACCCTCGTACGGGGTATCCTTCGGCCCTATAATTAAGATCTTCATCAATCTCATGTTCTCTTCATTTGGCCAGGCAAATATTCCCTGTGGGGGGTTTTTGACGATATCAGCGATGTCCCTCTCAATCCTTTTAATAAACCTAGGTAAGATGGGCGAATTGTCTTCTGTATTCGGCTCCCAATTTTCATAATTATCAGACATGGCTGCACTTAATTTACTCTAGCGGCTGATCGATGAAGCTTATTAGCAATGCTGCGACAAATTGTAAAATTGTAAGTCCTAAGTATGCATCGGGTGATAAACTAAAGACTAATAATACATTTATTAAAATTTATTGCGAATAAAATTTTACTTTAGATGATAGTAAATAATTGTAAAAACAAAAAGCTGGAATTATATTCATTTCTTATTCCAGATTTCAAATCAACGCATATTTTAAAATTAATTATTTACTTCAAATGCGCTCCTGCAAAAATACCTTTTGAACTTAGATTGGTAATTATACGCAGTTTGAACAAACTTCTTTATTATACAAAATTCAAAAATGCATAATTAAAAAAATATATAATTAAAACAATCTTTTTAGAAATATGTATTGCTAGTATGAGATAGTTTTCCTCAACTACTCAATCGTTAACATTCAAACTCTAAGGCAACTCAAAGCCATCCACAGCTTTAAATAAAATTCCTTTTCGATATTTTATTCAAAACTTTGGTGGATCAATTATATAGCCACAAATTTAAGAACAAAGTGGATTATGCGTTTGTCATGAATCGATCTTTCCAACCATTAACGTTTCGGAACAAAGCGTTTATTAATGACTGCTGTAAAACTGATATTAGTCGTTTCAAACTTATTTTTCTTTGCCTCTAAGCTCTATAAACTCATTCATTTTATTAATGCTACAACCGTTTCTAGATTCAATGCACTTATAAGAGACTTTGATCTTAGCAAATATCTTACATATAACTAACTCTCATTGTAGTCATTATCGCCACCCTGACTCATACTGTCATTGTAATTTGTCCTTGCTCGAATTGGAAATCGAAAACTGTGTTAGTGGTCCTATTGGGCCCTTCAGTTTGAATAAATAAATAAATAAATAAATAAATAAATAAATAAATAAATAAATAAATAAATAAATAAATAAATAAATAAATAAATAAATAAATAAATAAATAAATAAATAAATAAATAAATAAATAAATAAATAAATAAATAAATAAATAAATAAATAAATAAATAAATAAATAAATAAATAAATAAATAAATAAATAAATAAATAAATAAATAAATAAATAAATAAATAAATAAATAAATAAATAAATAAATAAATAAATAAATATTCGATCGATAAATCCATTACTGTGACTCCAGATTAAACAATGAGAAGAAATTCAGGAAGAAATTAAATACTGCAAGTTTCCACTAAGTGATTCTGGTGCCATTATTATTCAAATTGTAAGAATATCTATGAACGTACATTGTTGACATTTTGTTTGGAGTGATGATTTGGCCTTCCATAACAAAGTTCGTTGTTATGGTAACGGGCGTATAAATGTTTGAAAATTATTGACTAATGCGAAATGAAAGTTTGTATGAGTATGGTTCTCTGTAAATCTACAAACATACCTACAAATCTAATAACTATATACATTTCATAAATGTTAAGTTATTTCTACAAATATAATATTTAAAGTCTCAGTATAAACTATATCTTACGATAGGTGATAAACAATGCATAAAGCTATATTTTTCAGCAGTTTTATGAGCATTATTTTTCTTAATTTTTTGAACCATCACTATTCGTCTGCATCACCAATGGTTCGATTTAGAAGCATTAAAACGCAAGCTTTGGACATTCTGGATCTCCATTACGATTTCCTGGCATCAAATTCCATCGGCGTTAATCAAACAGATATTGTTTTTGGTGTCGGGAATGTGGCTCAATGTGCCAGCATGTGTTCAGTCAATATCAACTTCGAATGTGTTGCTTTTGCATATGAATCGAAAAAAAGTTCGTGTCACATGTTTCCAGTACTCACATCAAGGAACAGAGGTTTTGACAGCATGTTTAAAAGAATTCCGGGTAATGTTTGCATATATTTTCTTTAAGTTTTATGAATAATTTTAATGTTAGTTTTATAGTGGAAATAATTTTTTTTATATTTTTGACCCAAATGAGTAGAATGCCCAGATGGATTTGCATATCTCAGAGATTACAATAAATGTTATCGATTGATGAATGGTTCATGGAGCTGGTCTGATGGTCGCAAGCAATGCAACAAAATCAATTCACATCTTCTAATTGTGGACGATTATGAAGAATATGAAGCAGTGAAAAATGTCTACTCTCTCTTTAAAGGTACTTTACGATTTACTAATTTAGATTTATTCAATTTCGAAATGACTTTGTTATACGAGTGTTTAACGCAATAAAATATCCGTGATAATTTGCTGAAAAAAATATGTAGCTGAAAATCTTAAAGTAAAAATGAGTCATGATCGAAAATTCAGATCTGTTTAAATTTTAGAATCAAAATACGGAATCCTTGTAAAGTCTAATACTTATTATTATAATAATTTTGTCAAAATAATTTATATATTATTATTAAACAATAGTTTTTTTTATATTATAATAACATTATCAAGGAATCATTTGATTCAATATATCCAGAAATAGGCAGTTCCTGCAAAAAGGTCAATGGTCAAACTTTTATTTGGATTGCTGGCGCCAGAATCCAGCCACATAAACTTCCATTCTTATGGAAACCATACTTGATGAATGATGGCCAGGAACCATACCTGCCAATCACTTATTATAATTGGAGTCCCGGTGACCCAAACGACTACCTATACAGGGAGTCTTGCATGGCTCTTGCGAATAACTTTGGCTTTGTTGACTACATATGCTATGATAACTTGTGCATCATTTGTGAAGTTGATGTTTAAAACTTGTACATGTATCTGTTAAGATGCGAATAATCTTATTACTATAATAAATAATATATTGATTTAAATTGCACAAATAATGAATTCAATAATTGATTTATTAAAAACAGACTATTTGTAAATATTAACAAATCCATTTTTTTTTATTTTAAATTATTCTTTTAAATACAAATTTATTGAATTTTGCATTTACTTCTAATGAATTCTCATCAATAGTTGATAAGTTACCAAGTTTACCAAGTTGTCGACAGAAGCATCATAGAAATCACTACCACTACCACTTACAAGTTCCTGACATGTTCCGAGAGCCTTTCATTTTCTTCCTTGACCTTCTCCAGCTCGGCCAAAGCCTTTTTCAGGAAGTCATTTTGACTGCTTGACGATAAACCCAATCCATTTCCCAAGTGCAGAGACAACTTTAGCAGCTATGCAACGTTCATTAAATATTTGAGATAGAACATGTAATAATAATAGTAATGATAATAATAATAATAATAATAATAATAATAATAATAATAATAATAATAATAATAATAATAATAATAATAATAATAATAATAATAATAATAATAATAATAATAATAATAATAATGAAACAGTAATTTCTCTCAAATTCTCTAAAAACAATCACTTTCAGCCATCACATCGCAGTATTGGTCGATCACAACGACGAAATTGCTTCGGTTTTTAAATTTAAGTCTTTAAATTAAATCTATTTAAGTCTTTGACACGAGTCATTTATATTGTCATTTATACTGTCAGAAATAAATCGACATTCATAGCAATTAATTATAAGTCTTCGAACTCAACAAAAAACTGGCCGTGGAACATTCAACAGCGACAACGACCTTTACAATCCATTAAACTGACACATGATAATAATAAATAAATAAACAAATAAATTAATAAATTAATTAATTAATTAAGTAACTAGACAAAACGTGATCGGAGTCCTACTCGTCATCCGAGTGAGATTTCAAAGTTAAGGTTAAGTTGGACAGGTAATCGTTAAAAACAGGAAAATCTGCAATCTTCAGTTTCTCGAGCACTTTGAACGACGGGTACAGACCCTGAAGATCACCCGATCTGCCCTTCGAGTATCCGTTCCAGTGATTGCCTAACACGTGGATTACGTCCTCCTTGTGTAGGTCTATTTCGCCCATCTTTTTGGCCTTGTGGTCCAAGCGGACGATCTGGTCGTGTCCAGATTGACCTCCGAAATAGTAGATGTCGTCCAAGGAGGTGAAGCGGTCGGAGGCATCTCCATGCATCGTCTGCATGAGCTCGTAGGCCAATCTGCACACCTGGTCAGGTTTTCAAATCGACGTTACAAGTATCTGTTGACTGCAACTTCTACCGCGATTGGTCGAATCTCACCTGAGAGGAGAAGGTGCATACCAAGTAATCGCAGAGGGATAGGAAGTGGATGTCCATGATGATCGCCCTCAGAGATGCTTCAGAGTAACGAGAGTTCATGGAGGCTGTCTCGGAGAATTCCTTGCTGCCGTAGATAGTGTACTTGACGTATCTTCAAGTTCCATAGGTCACAAAGTTCTAGATTACTACTGCATTAACCATACTGACGTAATAATAATAATAATCATAATACCGACGTAAATATATCATACGATTAGTATGTAATGCAGTTATTATTGCTCTAGTTCGACAATCTCGTCCGTAACAAAAGTCACATGAACCAACTTGGTAGCAGCCTCAGTGAAAACGTCTGGATCGTCAGTGGCAATGTATACGGCTCTGTTCGCACGTTTAGACATTTTGAGTTCGATCCTATCGAAGTAATGCTCCACGTGGTCCATGTATTCGTCCAGTGAATGGAAAGCAGCTTCTACCTCAATTTTATCGGTCCTTCTGATGTGAACCCTGACAATGGCGCGAACAAACGACCTCAACTCCTACTTGCGCTAAGACCAAGTCAAATGGCCGGGCAATGGTAAAAGTCGTTATGCAGAAGGTTATGTTGTGCCCGCAATCCAGCCTGCATCGCCGGTGTGAGCTCTTGGACAGGAAGCTGTACGCGGCTGCATTCGGAACACTTTTGGAGGATGCAAATTATGACACTAAAGAGATCGGCTAAATACAAAAAATACGAATCGAGACGGCCTCTTGCAAATACATCATTCTATTGTTGTATCGCTGTTCCCATCTTATATTGTTTACAAACAACTGATGGAGAAGTGCGTCGCCAGCCTGGGAGAATGTTTATAGGACTGGAAGGTGCAACACTCAACATAATTAGAATAGCCTTTCCATCTTTATAATATAATTGTGGCACCAGTTTCTTGCTATTCTTGTAATGTCTGATTAAATTGCATAGTAAATATGACTTAATTAGTACACAACTGAGCAAGTGTAGGTTTATATTCGTAGAACTCCACCATCGTCATCATCACCGACAACTTTCATCATCCGACAACTGAATCCTCACCCGACAACACCTCTGCCACTAAGGAAATTCATCTTCATCATGTTCTTCACAATCAACTCCTTAAGGTAGGGCTGAGGACGGAACAAATACCTGGCCATCTGACCTGCCCACCAGGCAAATGGTTCGCCGTGCAATCTAATCAGTCGGTCTGAAATCTGTTTCGGAATGGCAGGGGGAAGGGAATCGGGACTAGGCCAAATAGTGTCGATTATGGGCAAAGACAAGACGCGAGAGGTGCTGTTATGATCTGCGGGTTAAATGCGGCCATTAATCAGATTTGCCTTGAATTGTAGTAATTCTTTATTATATATTTTATCTTTATTGTGTATGTTATGTATTTATTCAATTTATTTATCATGTAATCATCTTAATTTATCTATTTATTTACTTAACTATCACTCACCAGACCAGTTTATGGCATCTGAGGCGTGCACCACGCTACAGTTTCTACTGGGCGGAAAAAAATACTTGGACCAGCCTCCGTAAAGGTAGTCCCATTTGCTGGAATCGATGACGATGGTCCTGTTGGTGGCCACTGACGTGATGAGGCAGTACATGACGTGGTGGACTTGGCATCCGAAACCGCACGCTTTGTTCAGGTCGCATAACAACAGTCGACTTTCCGAGCAATTGCGAGGATTCTGACGAAAACATGGACGAATAATAGTGACTTTTTTGCAGGTTTCGTTTAAGAAAAAAAGATTAATTATGATCTTTTAGTGCTTAAATCCCAGCCAAATGAGGGGTACGTGATTGCACCCTGACCTATGGGAGATGACAGGCTATGACGTTTGCTATGACATTTTGAACTGGTATAGCGATCATCATCGTCATCGTCTTATCAAAAAAATATTAGTCATCGTAGATGCATTTCTTGCCTGAGTCTTTTCTAGGATCTCCCTAACAACACCAGAAAGCCTGCGAGATTCTCTGAGTCGCCATAGGTCGGTCTTGTCAACTGAAGATAGACGCTCCAGGTCGTTCGAAGTAACGCTGAAAAAAAAAGATCAAAAAACCTTCCTAAGGGGAAGGGAAAATATTCAGTTTCGCTTTCATTTTCTTCCAGGTTTCCAAGCTATTATAAATTATTACTCGACATCTAGTTCATAATGCGAATAGTTACACATAACTTGAGTATTCTTAACTCATCAACAAAGCAAAGTCCTAATGAAATCATGCACCAAGTGATTGATGAGTAGCCGAACCGATGCTACCTGTAGTACTCAAAGACATCGTTTATAATGTCATCAATGGCCTTCCAAGTGACTTCTCGATCGTAGAAGTCCACTTTTAAAGAGTTGAGCTGATGTTTGATGAAGTACCAGGTCTCTCTGACATCAGTCAATATCAACCTTCTCATGACCTCGTGCTCTCTGCTGGGTTCCACCGCTGCGGTTAAGAAAAGAGTGATGACGATGACGATTGTACTGAATTACTTGTCAATTTTTTCTAATGTTTATTCTTTTAATAAATAAATAATGGTCATCTAACTCAACGGATTATTAATAACCTTTCGAGTCTCTCACGTAATCAGGGTATTCCGTGTACATCCAATCACGGTCTCTTTTTTCGTCGAATCTGGAGGATATTAAACCCTATTAGAGGCTTTTAAAAGCATTACCATCAGGTGTCGAAAACACCTCAACATGTCCATCACCATCACCACCATCATCACCACCACCACCATCGTCATCAAAACTACTATCGTTGATGTCGTTGCTGATATCGTTGTTCTGAATGTCAACATTTACGTACTGAAAGTCGCAAAATGACCTGAAGAACGTTAATTAAAAAGTCGAGAAGCTGTTCTTTTTTTTTTCGAACGAGAAAAACTCTCCGAGTACATTAGATATGCCATTACCACGATTATCATCATCATCATCTCATCATCATCATTGTCATCATCGTGATCATAATTAGCATAACCAATACCATCACATTGACGATGTAAATATCACAAACTTACAGTTTTTGGATTTGAATGAAAAGCCTGCCATTTTCCTCCTTGACTTTGTTGAGTTCGGATAGCATGTTGTCCGTCATGAAGCCCTTACCGTTTACCATTGATTGACCAAGATGTCGTGCCATGTAGATCATCGAAATAATCCAAACAGACAGCAGAACGATGACGATGTACTTTCTTTTCACGACGATCATGTCCTGAGTGTTCAATTAACTTCATGGTTGGATTAATGGCCATCGATAACGGCAATTTTCAAACTTAATCATTGGTGATAATTATGGAATCTTTAACGTTTTAGAGCATTTTATAAGCAAGCTACAAAATATTCTTTAAAATTAAAACGCAAACAAAAATGCAAGTAATATAAGTAAGTAATAATGCAAATGTAAAGTAATACCTTTGCAGAACTAACGTGAATTGAATTGTTTCTACACTATCGAACAGTTTTTATTGAATAATTTTTCTGCAAACATACAGAGTAATAAATGATGGCCAACAAAGCTATTCTTAAAAAGCAAAGCAAAATACTTGTAACTACATTCGTTCTTCACCGTCGTAATTTATGGAGTCAACATTCAATTTCGGTAGCAGCGCAACGCGTATACTTAAAGGGTTAAAAGTTAATTGCGATGACGATCAATTTTATTTTATCTTTTGTTGTCGTTACTGTCAAGTCACAAGTGTAATTAGGCACAACATTTTATTAAAAATTTATAATCTTAAATTTAAAAATTTATTAGCAATTTTAAAATTTTAGTACCATACATTCATAGTTTTCTAAATGTACCTCCATCATAAAATATGACATTAAACGTGCACAGATTGCATACATTAAATTCACAGACCGCATACAAAACATAACATGGAAAATCTACAAAGGTGATTTTTTACATTTGAGTTTGCATTCTTTTGATTTGTCTGGTTCACGACATTTTAAGCTTCACAAAAGGGATATTTTCGCTCGATAATTATTAATTCATTATGTATTATTATTTATATAATTATTAATATTTTATTCATTTTGACTAAAATCTAATTCAATGTTTTTTTTCCCGATTTCCAGTCAAAAGACCCCTCAAATTAACACAGTTCAGTTCCCTACGCAAGAAACCACGCAGGCTGCAACAAGCAACTATAGGGTTAATATTCTTTTTATTTTGCCTCTGCTTAACTTAACTATAATTTTCAGTCAAATGTACAATTAGTACTTATTTCAATTAGTTGTAGACATCAGCTTTTCATCTATAAGATGATTATCCTACTAATTTGTAAATAATTTTGTTCTGTAAGTTAATCATTTGTATAAATTTATTTGACAGCCACGTCACAATCGTCCAGCACACCCACAGACGTATTTTACGCAGCAGAAATACCGATATGTTCGAGCTCAGGAAGCACCCAGGAATGCAGCGCCCCATCTAGCGAATGGTCCACGAATGGAACGACCCTCAGTCCCAATGCATAGCTTTATGCCGATGTCTTCTGCAAGAGTTCCATTTAGTCAGCCATTTGTACCAGTTACGCAAAGATTCGCCTCACTTCAAAGTACCGGAATGCCACTTTCGCAGAAACTTTTCACAGCACCAAACGTTCCACAGAACATTGTGACCCAAAATTTAATGCCATTCCCGAGTCGATTTATGCAACCCCAGGCTGTTCCTATGTACTGCCCTCCCATTACAATTTACCAAACTGTCTTCGATCCAAGAACAGGAGTCCAAACTGTTGTTCCTCAAAATGTCATGGTTCCCAAAACTTTCACAAATACGGAAGCCGTTGCGGGCCAACAGGCTGAATTTGAGAAACGTACTGTTGGGCCAATTGCCGAAGAGCCCAACGGAAGTACAGAGTTCTCAGCATCTAACGACAAGATTGAGTGCACGGATGAGGTGGAAGGTCGTCCAAAAACTAGGCTTGAGATTACAGACCCGTCCACTGGCTTAAAAGTAAATCTTCCGTCTGTTGGATCGAACGGCATGGCTGCTCATTCGACCGTGGGGTATGTTCCTGAAGGGGCCAAAATACAAGACGTTCCAACTCTGAAGACCACTAGGAAGCTTATTGAAATAGTCGACCCGACTACCGGAGAGAAATTGGACGTTCTTAGGCTTGCTATGGGAAAGAGGGGCAAACAGATTGAAATAGTTGATCCTAATACAGGAGAAAAAATCGACTTTAAGAACCTGAACAAGAAGCAGGACTCAGCGAGTCAAAACGAAACTATTTCAACTGTCCCAGTAGAAATAACTGCTGAACCAGAACAGAGCGCAACACTTCCTCCTGCAGAAATCACAACAGACGAAGTCAGTGCAAAGTGCGAAATTGTTGAACCAACTGAAAGCTTCGTCAATTCTGTGAATGAAGAAATTGTGCAAACTGAAGTAGAAAGTATAGAGTCAGTGTCCTTAGAACCAAGTCAAGTAGAAGCTAAAGTTGAAGAAATTGAGCAGACTGAAGTGGAAAGTGTGGAACCAGTGTCCTCTGAGCCAAGTCAGGTAGAACCTGAAATTGAGATTGCCAAAGAAGAAGGATTAAATGGACCTGAACCTCAAGAAAGCGTCACTCCATCGGTTGAGGAAGTCGTCTCGAATGAATCGCTTCTGTCTGAAGAATGTGCAAGCTCTCATTCAGTGGAACTTTCCGAAAAGGAATCAACCTCCAAAGATCTTTCTGAAGAAGTTGTCGTTGAAGTTAACGTTGAAGAAGGCTCAACGTTAGAAAAGGTTGAAGAAATTGAAACCATAAACATCGTTTCTGAGATGGACAGTCTTGAAATTGCAAGCGATGCTAAAGAAGTAGTCCCATCACCTGTCGTGACAGAATCAATTCAGGAAGATCCTGTTGAGGTTCACGAACGCACGTTTCCTATATTCGAGGAACGCGTGAAGACGTACGGAAGAAACGCTTTGCTGGACATATTGGACAGAATGGCTGGAATTAGGATTATGCTTCCAAACTTCGACATTGTTCGCAAGGAGCCTCATGGATTTAGAGTTCCCAAAGACTCTGACAATAGACAGCGTGTGTTCGAAACCAAGAAAGAGATCGCCCTTCACAAATCTGAAACAGCCTGGCAACCATCGAAGCATGGATCTGTAAATGACACCGAAACTATCTTTGGAAAGTTGAAGGGCATTTTGAACAAACTGACACCTCAGTTCTTCGACGCCCTCATGGAGCAGATTAGGGAACTTCCGATAGATTCAGAAGAACGCCTCAGCGGATGCATTAATCTTCTCTTCGAACAGTCGGTCATACAGCCAGTCTTCTCGAGCCTTTATGCCAATTTGGCCAAAAATCTCTCTAACGTAAGTATTAAAATTATCGACACAATCTTTTAAAGACATATTTCTAAAAAAATTGTTCTTTATTTTTATAGTTAGCCGTTCCGTCTAAAGAAGACAGCACGAAGATTGTCAGATTCAGGAAGTTGCTGTTGGACAAGTGCCAGTCTGAATTCGTTCGAGAGAAGCAAACAGAAAAGATTATCGCCGACATTCAGAAACAAATAGACAATGCAAAATCGGTATGTATTCCGCTCTACCAGAGTTTTAAAATCATTTCAAATTTAATCTGAAAAATAATCAATTCCTTTCTTTATTAGGAATCTGAAAAGAAAATTTTGGAAGAGAACAAGTTGGAGTCTGCAACTAAGGCCAAGAGACGATACCTGGGCACCATCAGACTCATTGGAGAGTTGTACAAACTGACCATGCTCACTGAGAACATCATGCACGAATGTCTGTCAAAGTTGCTCAGTGGCTCAGGCGATGAGGATAGCATCGAATGCCTCTGCAACTTGATGACAACCATTGGCAAAGACATCGACAATCCAAAATCGAAGAGCAAAGTTGACATGTACTTTGGCGAAATGAACAAGATGATTAAAGCCAAGTCGACCTCTACCAGAATCAGGTTCATGATGATTGACCTTTCTGATCTCAGAAAAAACAAGTGGGTACCGAGGCAGAAGGTTGAAGGTCCGAAGAAAATCGACCAAATACACAAGGAAGCTGAAGAGATCCAGCAAAAGAAAGTTGAATCGACTGCCAACAAAACACCCTGGTATCAAAACAAGGCTGCTACGGTCGCTAAAGTTGTCCAACCGAACTCTAGTGATTGGACTACAGTCCATCACAAACCGAGTAAAATGGAGCCTCTCAACCTTAAGAACTTTTCCATAACCAAGACTGATTCAACGGTTAAGCTGGGCCCCAGTCGAGGAATCTGGAACAAGGGTGCCTCTGCCGAGACAACGAAGAGAAATGAGGACAGCAGTAACAACACGAATGGCAACAAACCAGTTTTATTTTCGTCATTCTTTGCTCCATTGAGGAATCTCGAGGAAGATGTTAAGCCTGCAATCCAAGAAACATCCGCACGCAAGTCGTCTGCTAAAGTTCCGACTGTAGCTCCGAGAGAGAATCGCAAGGAGTTGGAAATTGAAAGAGAGGAAATGGCCAAGAAAGTTAAGTCAAGAGTCGATGAATACGTCGCATTGAAAGATCTCAAAGAAGCCGTCGATACCGTCAAAGAACTGCACACGGAGTCATGCTTCAAAAATGCCGTCAGATTCTTTTACTTTTCCATCGAGCAGAATCTTGAAAAATCGAGCCAAGTCAGAGAGGCCGTTGGAGTTCTCCACTTGAACGTTCTCAAGAACAACGTCGCACCGGTGGAAGCTTACTCTGCCGCTCTCGGACTGTTGACCAGATTCGCCGACGACATTGAAGTGGACGTGCCACAGGTCTGGAGTTACCTCGGAGAGACTGTCGCAACGGTGTTCTTGGATGGATCCAAGTTCAAGATGAACGTTCTCACTTACACTTCTGAAGAAGATTTGGAAGAAGAATTCGAGTCGGAAGATAACGACAACACTGCCAGACTCTTTGCCTCTGTCCTAAATGCTGTATCGGCTAAACAGGGAAGAGACGCTGCTTCACAGCTTTGGGGAGCTTCCGGTCTGAAATGGGAGGAATTTATTAAGAATCAGCCCGTAGAAGGATTTCTTAAGAAGTTTTTGAAGTATTAATTTCATGAATAGCCCATTGTTGGCTCAAATTTGCTTTGTTTAGTGTTGTATTAGAATAAATTTTGTTACGTATCCTTAGATGTATCCTTTGTTCCGCTATATTTCATAAACTTATTTTTGTTGGCATTTTATATTATTTTATTTATATATTCAATTTGCCATATTTTGGATTGACTTTCAAGTCCCTTATGATGGATATTTTTTTCTAATATATCAACAAATCATCTCAATCACCCTTCATTATTTTAATTATCCGTCATATACAGGAAATAGATGAAGCTATAAAAGTCAGAAAAATATTATGAAATTTTGATGAGCGGACATGCCTCGCGAACCTTTTGCTGCTTAAAACCCTAACAACATCCGTAATAATCAATACAATCATTATTAATAAACATACATGATTGATAACAGTCCTCTAAAAGAGTTTTAATGTTTTAAAAAATATTGGAATTAATATAATATTGTAATATATAATATTAATATTAATAACAATAATAATAATAATAATAATAATAATAATAATAATAATAATAAATATACAATACTAAACAAGAGTCTGAAATTAGCATGCATATATTTGTATGACATACACGTACGCCATAATTGGTATCACTGGTATCATCATCATCATCATCCAGGCGATCTTATGAGGAACAATTTGTTGAGATGGAGATGATGTTTAAGTAACAGATTATGGAGAGATAGTGAGAGACCTGAGAGTTCGGCCTCCATCTTCACCCTCATCCTCATCAGCTGGCCCGTTAGAATGCACTAGAAGCTTAAAGTTCATCTTCGTAGTCGTCATCACGTTGCGACTGAAACATCACAACGCTGGAGGTTCTACTTTCTTTCGATATGATGAGTCTGCTTAGAACGTACTGATAAAGGAATAAATCATAACAAATTATAATAATAATAATAATAAATACTAAATAGTATTCATAATTTCGTGAAATTATATTCTCATTCAGTTGTTCTCGTGAGTTTTTTGACCTGCAAGAAGGCAACACGTTGTTGAAGGTTGGTTGTTGAGTTGGCAGTGACGTAGGCAGACGGCATCCTATGGTTTTGTGAACATTTACAAACTTTTATTTATTTTTTGAATCGTTTTATTTAATAAATAGAATTTAATCCTTTTTAATTGTTTCAATAAATCTATTACGTAAGCAGTAAATGGGTTTATAATACACGTGTCGTTCCTTAAATGTATTTGTTTGCAATTGGGCCATTTGGCCATTGTTGGATTTTCATGCAACTGGATGTAATTATAAGAACCCATAAAGGAATTGTTTTTAACAACTATTTTATAATAATAATAATAATAATAATAATAATAATAATAATAATAATAATAATAATAATAATAATAATAATAATAGTAATAGTAATATAAGAATTTTAATAATAATACTAATAAATATATTGAAATAATGAAATATTTCCATGCCATTTCATTGAATATTGGTATCCATTGAATTATGCTGATGTTAGGATTCAGCCGAGTTATGACTGCTTTCTTGGTGGATGCTCGGCCCAAAAATTCTCAACGTTTACCTGCTTTCATGCTTTCTCAAAATATTAGCTCTGCAACATTTCCACTGCTCACTCATTCACTCGCTCACTCATTTACTCACTCACTCACTCACTCACTCACTCACTCACTCACTCACTCACTCACTCACTCACTCACTCACTCACTCACTCACTCACTCACTCACTCACTCACTCACTCACTCACTCACTCACTCACTCACTCACTCACTCACTCACTCACTCACTCACTCACTCACTCACTCACTCACTCACTCACTCACTCACTCACTCACTCACTCACTCACTCACTCACTCACTCACTCACTCACTCACTCACTCACTCACTCACTCACTCACTCACTCACTCACTCACTCATTCATTCATTCACTCATTCATTCATTCATTCATTCATTTTAATGGTTCGATCGATGCTCGATGGATAATAAGAAAGGCGAAAGCTGTGACGCAACATCTGGGTTTGCGTCGTGGAACTCCGCTTCTCTTTCGCCACCTTTGTTCGAATCATCATCATCGTCGGCATCATCATCATCATCATCATCATCATCATCATCATCATCATCATCATCATCATCACCATCATCATCATCACCCATCATTCCTTTTCATCGCACAGGTATACGATGGTCAAGGCCAAGAAGTCAGAGAGCGACTCGTCTCCGAAACCAGGTGAATTAAATATTAATCATAAACCATCATCATAGCAACCGTCACGACAACAAACGTCGCCATAGCAACCGTCAAAGCAGTAATAAACAATTTCTTCGATTATCTTCAAGATTTCTTAAAAAAACTCCGAGCGAGTCATAACCACAGTTGGCGTGGTTAGATTAGGAAAGTGCGCATCGAGATTATCAGCTGCTCCTTGGCAACCTAGAATTGTGTTGATGATGACGCATACGATGATGACGACGACGACGACTTCGATGATATTGACGATGACGACGACGATGAGGCAATTTGGAATAGTTAGAATGATCCAGCGATTAGCATTTTAACTGACATTAAATGAAATCGTTTGAATGATTGCGTGAATGTTACGCAATTCATTGTAACATGTAATTGTAGTTATTGCAATTGTAACATGTAATCCATCGATCGTTTAGACACGAACAAGAGCCCCAAGCAATCGAAGGAAGCTCAGACCAAGAAAGAGATCAAAAATGGAGGCTCCGCCCCTAAAAAGGTCACCAAGAAGGTCTCGAAAGGTCAGCTGAAAAATTTATCGTCAGCGACGATGATTGGATGATTAAGAATCGGTCAAACACCATTCGTCCAATCAGGAAGTAGGTCATCGACCTTCATCGGCAAATTCTTCGTCGTCGCATCCGTCCTTGCCGTGGTCGTCAGCGCAGGTTTCTACCTTTGGCTGGGAGGCTGGGAAGATGGCGGATCGAACGAAATTAAGAAGAAGTTGACTGAATATTCCGTTTCGGAGTTGTTCGGTGAGGATCATATTGGTGACGAAAACGATGATGATGATGGTGATGATGATGATGTTAATGGCACATGATAACGATGATGATGAGAATGTCGTTGAAACTAACACCATAACATTATCAAGCCATAAGAACATTTCAACAGATCACGGACTCAAAGCAATTCTGGGTGGCGGAGTGACACGAGATGAAGAAGCTGCACAAGAAAATATTCAAAGGAGTGAACAACTCCATGAGAAAGCAGAGCCAACAGAAGAAAAATCTGAGCCTGATGACGATGAAACTGATGCAGACGAATTCTCTGAGCCGTCGAAAGCGATCGAACATGACAAACGAGAAAGTGAAAAGCCAGTGGAATCAGAAACTCCGGAGGAGGTTTTGCCGGAATCTGAACAGAAAAACCCACACGAATCCGAAAGTGAAACGTATCTTGATAATGAAGTTGTAAAAAGTCAAGAAACCGTAGAGCAAAACATTGCAGACGATCAGCAAACTGAAAGTCAAGACAACGATGATAAGTTCCATGAAATTGAAACTGTCCGAGAAACTACCGAGGAATTACAAGAGATTGTTTCCGACTTCCAAGCAGATGATAAGCCGAACGAGGAAACTCTCTATGAAGTCAAAGACGAAGCTCAACAACTTAGTTATGAACAAGAGCACGCTGGTGACACTGAAGTAGAAAGTACAGGTCTTGAAACCGAACCTCCGAAAGACGATTATGAAAGTCCGGAGCCCCAGCCAAAGACATTTGAAGAAAAATTGGCTCAGGACCAAGAAATTATTAGCAAAATCGGGGACATCAGCGCCTCTGAATATTACAAAACAATAGGAGATACGGGAAGAGAGGATTACAAAGATACTGTGAACATCAACAAAGTCCTGCACAAAAGACACAAAACTCTCGAAGGAGATACCGATGAGGAACTCGATGGACCGTTCGAATATTACGGTGAGGATGAATACGAAGAGGAGGAGGAGGAAGAAGCAGAAGAGGCACACGGAGAGGAAAGTCCGGACGAGCAAATAGAAACCGACGTCGGCTCCGAAAAACAAAACGAAACTGAAATCGAATCCGATAAGTCAAATTTTACCAAACCGGAGAAATTTGAAACTGAACCACTGGACAAACGTCTGGAATTCCTCAATGAGAGAGAAACCGACGTGTCGGAAAAACAAACTGAAAGAGACGAATTCGAAAACGATAAACAATTTGAAACTGTAAAAAAATTTGAAGTTGATGATGAAACTGAAACCAGCGATAAGGCTGATGACGATCAGTTCAAGCGCGAAACTGAGGCAGAAAATAAACACGAAACTTCAGTCGAATTCGAAGAGGAGCGGCAAAAGGAAGAATGGCTTGATACTCAGAAGGAGTCCGAAACCGAAAGCGATACAAAGCCTGAAAAATTCCCGAAAGAGGATGAATTCGAAAGTGATGAACCACTAGAAATCGAGGCCGAAGATAGATTTGAAGATAAAGGTGAAATTGAAACCAGTGATAAGTCTGACCCTCAAGTCAAAAGCGAATCTGAAACCAATGATTTACCAGACATTGAAGAAAAAGATAAAACTGAAGGTGTTGGAAAGTTGGAAGATGAAGAAAAAGAAGACGACAAAGTCTTGGAACACGAAGAGGAAGAAGTTGAATCAAAAAGTGAAGATAGTTTTGAGGAAGACAAGGATCCGGAAGAACAACACGAGGAGACCAAAGATGAACAAAGACATGAAATTGAATCCAAAGACAGGTATGAAGGTAAAGATGAAACTGAAACCAGCGATAAGTCCGACGTTCAGGTCGAAAGCAAATTTGAAACCAATGATTTACCTGATGTTGAAGAGAAAGATGAAACTGAAGGAGTTGAGAAACTGGAAGATGAAGAGGAAGAAGATGGTAAAGTTTTGGAACTTGAAGAGGAAGAAGTTGAATCAAGAAGTGAATCTGTTTCTGAGGAGACCATAGATTCTGAGGCAAAGAATGGGGAGGAAAGCAAGTTAAAACCAAACGTCGAAGAGGAAGCGGAATATCAAAACGATGAGGAAGGATTTTACACGGACGAGGAAGACAGCCAGATTGTCATCGAAGTCGTAGAAGAATTGGGTCAGGTCTCGAGTGACCAATCAGAAGCTGAGGAACAAGACCAGGATTCAGAGGATGTGGTAGTTCTTAAAGAGACTCGGGGTCATCAAACAGGAAGCAACAACTTGGAAAATCCTCCTGAGGAGGAGGAGGAGGACGATGAGGAAAATAGAGTTGAGGAAACTGTGGAAGTTGTTTGGAAAAGTTTGGAAGACGAAAAGAAAGATGACGGAAGTTTAGAAAGCTTTGAAAATGAAACTTCAAGTCTCAAAGACAAAGATGACGATGAAAATGAATTTCCAGAAGAAGAACATGGAGATGATGAGTCAAAAACTGCCCAAGAATTTGAGGAAGAAAAATTGGGTCAAGAACAAAATGACGAGGAAATCGGAATAGAACTGGAATCGTACGATGCCGAAAAGATTGCCAAAGAAATCGATCAAAAGATTGACGACGCTCTGCAAGAAATAGACGAACAGATTTCAAAGGTTTTGTCCAATTAACTCTGTAAATCAAAACATTAATTCTGTATGACTTGCAATTATCATTAAAAATAATATCACACACAGTAGTTAGCCTAACATAACATTACCTGCAACCTAACCCTAACCCTACCTTATGAAGAGTTTTCCATTCACCTTAAAAAAAAAAACAGAATGCCAGAGCTTCCGTGAACCACTACCACACGAGGCTGTTGTCCAACATCAAAGACAACGTCGCAGCTCTCGGCAAGGCCAGAGCCCTGACGGCCGTCTGGAAAAATGAAGGACTCGAAGCGACACTGGAGGATGCTCGGGACACTTACTTTCTACTACTCAGTCAACCACCTCTTTCCAGAAGGTTTAGTTACATCGCCACAGGTGAACTCGTCAGACTGTTGGAAGCCAAAAAAGGAGCAGGTATGACGATCATTCTTCAAGATGATTAATTGATTTTTAATTGATTTTTATTTATTTTTCAAATTATATAAGAAAATGTTTATTAATTGACACTAAATATTTATACAGATTATTTTTTAATGTACAAAAATATGAAATATTTGTAGCATTATTTAAGTCAACATTCTGTGAATGGATTCTCACTATCATCGTCGTTGTCGTCGTCATCATCACAATCATCATTATCATCATCATCTCATAGAGCAAGAGGGTCTAATAAAGGAAGCCCTGCAGACCCTCCTAGACATGTACCCCGACCACGTGGACGAGTTCAATGACCTTGCCCTGACCTCGTTAAAAGAAGGCAGGTTCGAGACTGCCAAGGTCGCCTTCCGATTGGTGAGTTATTTTTAACCTTTAAAATCTCTCTTCATTTGAAAAGGTGAAACATCAAGATGCCAACAGTCTACAACAAGCAAAGTGATTTGTCATGATCATCACATTATAAGTTATCATCATCATCATCATCATCATCATCATCATCATCATCGTCGTCGTCGTCATCGTCCTCGTCATCCTCCTCGTCATCATCCTCATCGTCGTCCTCCTCGTCGTCCTCCTCGTCGTCGTCGTCGTCATCGTCATCATCATCATCATCGTCTTTTTTGCTTTCAGGTTCTCTCTAGACATCCATCAGACTCCTTTGCCAGACTATACCTGGGCTCGTTGCTAAAAATAGTCGACAGGGATTTCCCGACCGCAGTCGACCTCATGCTCCCTGTGGTAGAGGGCGGGGAGGTCAACATCGGCGACCCGAGCATCTACTTGGAGTTGGGCGATGCCCTCAGCAGGCTCGGCAGAAAGGAAGAGGTGAGGAAGGAGGTTTCGGTGACTATGGCCGGGCATTCTTTTTGTTGTAATGTGTAATACTGGATGGACAAGCCAAAGGATGTGAATGATAAATTGGAATTTTATGGATCGTTTGAAATGATTGGCTCATGATTTTAGATTTGATTCGAGTCTTGTTTTGATAAAATTCTTGAAATGCATGATGTTTGAAACCTCGCAGAAGGGTTACTTTGGTAACGATGACCCACGGCTTCCTATTCCTCATCCAAAATGGACATCATTTTGACATCATTTAAAGTGTATTTTGCTCTTCTGCTCGTCCAATGCATAGTTTAGGTGCATATTCATCAACAATATCTTGATTAATAATAATTAATAATTAATAGTTAATGATAAATTATCTCTAAAAAGGCCAAACACGTCTACCACAAAGCCGTGGACAGCGGGCTGCTCCAATCTCCCTGGCAACACAACATCATCACCGTCCCTGGTCTGAGCAACAGGGTGTGGTGGACCAAGGATCAGCTGTCAGAACGAAACCAAAGACTTCTCACGGAGCTGGAAAACTATTGGTTCAACGTCAGGGAAGAATTGGAAAATGTTTTGGCAGGCAAAGATGGAGTGAACCTGTTGACCCCGGTGGATGACACGGACCACGTGACGAGTGGCGGAGTGGAAAAGTTGTCCCTCTTCGTCAACGGTGAGTTTCGAGAAAATTCGACAGATGGCGGGATTGTTTAGAGTTCTGTGTGGATGAATAACAGTCGATATTTTTCTTGGTTTAAATTGGATTTATTAATATTTAATTAATGTTAATTAATTATTAATAACAGATGAATATTTATCGGTAACAATCGTCAACAGGTGAGAAGGATTTTCAAGTCTGCGACTACCTGCCCTCCACCTGTCGAATGATTGAAAACATTCCAGATGTCGTTAAGTGCCAACACTGCCAGGTCTATATATGCTATGCTGAATAGATTAAAAATATTTAAATATATTTAAAAATAATTTCATATTTGCATATTCAAAAAATATTTACTATGCATTGTGCCTTCTGTGCCTTCTGCCTTCAAGGTAAATATGAATATTCAAATCAGCGCTTATAGGATCCATTCAGCTGAATGTAATCAATGAAGTAATAAATTATAACACTACTACTGCTAATAATAATAATAATAATATTAATTTATGCCAATTTGATTGTAAAAATTAAACAGGCGCGGATTTACGTCGTCCAGCCGAACACACTGTCGTTCAGCTTCATCAGTCCGACGAACGCACGGATTAGGGCCGACCTCGGCCTCTCGTTGGCCAGAGATGACCTAATTCTCGTCAGAGGAGAGAGGAGGTCGTGGCAATTGGGTCGGTTCCTGCTATACGATCCTTCCTTCGACAGGGAGTGGGACATAGGCGGCGAGGAGGAAGATGACGAGGAGCCGAGCGACCGGATCCGAAGCGTCTCGTTGCCTGGCAACAGGAGGGCTTTCCTGAGTCTTGAACTCTGGCATCCCGAGCTGACAGAAGAGCAAAAGCAATCGCTGGAAGCTTCTTAGTTCAAAATAAACTTTCAGTGTTCTACTCAATGTCATATCTTATGCTCGTCATTGTCACTGTCATTATCAACGACGTCACGTCATGTATTCCTTGTCATCGTCGTCGTCGTCGTCATCGTCATCGTCGTCTTCTTCTTCTAAAGGTGTAAACAACGTGAAATCAATGTTTGAAAGCATCTCTTAAAGCTACGCTGTTATAAAAGTCTTAACCTACAACGTCGTCGTCGTCATCATCATCATCGTCGACGTCGTAGTCATCGTCGTCGTCATCATCATCATCATCATCATCATCGATGTCATCATCATCATCATAGTCATCATCGTCGTCGTCGTCATCATTTCAACAAAGCAGTGGACAAATTACTCACATGGTCAGAAATTGATGATGCCTTCCGATTATTTTCTTCCAACAATTTTTGACATTTTTTCATTAAAATTCTTTTTTTTTATTTTATTTCGTAAAAGAAACTTTTTCTCGACAAATTTAATTTCAGTTCTTTGTTTTTGTTAAAAGTAAAAAATAAAAATAAATAAAATAATATTAATTTAAATAAAATAATAATAACAATTTAAATAAAATAATAATAATTTAAATAAAATAATAATAATTTAAATAAAATAATAATAATAATTTAAATAAAATAATAATAACAATTTAAATAAAATAATAATAATTTAAATAAAATAATAATAATAATAATTTAAATAAAATCTTAATCCTCAAATAAATTCCTTTTAAATAATAAACTTTAAGCACGGCCTCAGGTTATCTCCATATTTACGTCATCGTCGTCATCAACGGAATCCTATCTTTTTTGAAAATAATATTAATAACCCATGAAGGCTCATTCCTTGTGCCCTCTCGTCATCATCATCACCACCACCACCATCATCATCACCACCATCATCATCATCATCACCACAATCATCATCATCACTACCGTCATCACCATCATCATCATCATCATCAAGTCGGCACAGGACGTCGGAGTTATTGCATAACGTCGAATTGTTGTCCGGACATTCATATCTCCATCGTCGTCGTCGTCGTCTTCCTCGGCCTCTTTCCAAGGCACGGAGTGACGTAGGCAGACGGACGGACGGCCAGCCGGACTATCAGAAATGATAGGAAGATGGTGAGAGTGAAGGAGAGAGGAGCACTAAGTGAGGTGAGAAGATCGCAATTAACGAAGGATGAGAAAGGGGGAGTTGTGTGCATAGCAAGCACCTGTTCAGCACATCCGCGGACGGACGGACAGACGTTAGGACAGATAGATGGATGGATGGATTGATGGATGGATAAAGGCGGAATGATTTATGACCTCAAGATGGATGAGGATATTCAAGCGCTCTCGTTAGAGACAAGGGTAAGCAAAAGACTGACGCAATTACGTCTTCTAATCCACGAGCCGACGACACGTACCACACGTACCACACCGACCACACAAAACGCTTTCACATCTACCACAGGAACGACGGCAGCAGAGCAGCAACGGCTATATAAGCCAAGGGATGGACCTCCTTTGCACGGAATTTCCATCCAAGCGCTCAGGTCCCTAATGGAACCGGCAAATTGAATATTAATCGACGAATATGTTTTAACAACTTTAAGTGGTCCTGATTAACATAATTTATGATCGCTGGATATTATCGAAGGACAACTGGAACATAATGAACCGTGTGCTGTGTCGTCATCATCATCATCATCATCAACATTTTGCTTACCTCATCTTGTAAACAGACAAGTTTTGGACAAGTACTCATTCGAAAGTAACTTTACTTTTTACTTTTAAAATAACTTTTTACTTTTTCTTTTTTTTTTTCATTAAATACTTTTTTTTCGGCTCTAAAAAAACAACCATCAGAGCATTAAGAATTCACTCGACTTCACCATCCATATGTGCAGCGTCCACGTGATTGACGATAATTTATAATTCATGCAAGCATATTAATCAACTGGTGCTGATGAATATTA
Organism: Hirudinaria manillensis; assembly: GCA_034509925.1. Lineage (NCBI taxonomy): Eukaryota > Metazoa > Annelida > Clitellata > Hirudinida > Hirudinidae > Hirudinaria > Hirudinaria manillensis. Next base: position 12,057,960 of record CM067527.1, read on the forward strand.
ACGAGGTCATTAGCATAATTTATGAATTCGTGACAGGATGTCGTTGGTCCTCCATCTGAGGTCAATAGAGAATGTCAAGAACAGAGGAGATCGCGTTGCCAAGGCAACGTTCAGAGGTAGGTGAATGAATGAATGAATGAATGAATGAATGAATGAATGAATGGATGAATGGATGGATGGATGGATGGATGGATGGATGGATGGATGGATGGATGGATGGATGGATGGATGGATGGATGGATGGATGGATGGATGGATGGATGGATGGATGGATGGATGGATGGATGGATGGATGGATGGATGGATGGATGGATGGATGGATGGATGGATGGATGGATGGATGGATGGATGGATGGATGGATGGATGGATGGATGGATGGATGGATGGATGGATGGATGGATGGATGGATGGATGGATGGATGGATGGATGGATGGATGGATGGATGGATGGATGGATGGATGGATGGATGGATGGATGGATGGATGGATGGATGGATGGATGGATGGATGGATGGATGGATGGATGGATGGATGGATGGATGGATGGATGGATGGATGGATGGATGGATGGATGGATGGATGGATGGATGGATGGATGGATGGATGGATGGATGGATGGATGGATGGATGGATGGATGGATGGATGGATGGATGGATGGATGGATGGATGGATGGATGGATGGATGGATGGATGGATGGATGGATGGATGGATGGATGGATGGATGGATGGATGAATGAATGGATGAATGCATGAATGAATAATTAATCACCTGATTGATTAATCAACAATCACGTGATTAGAATAGCTGATGGAAGGCTAATATAATAAATATTATAATGACCGTAACAATAACAACAATAACGTGATATCTTTAAAACAACACGATACCCATACATCGAGTTGATTCTCAAATAAAAGGGAATGTATGTCTGTCTGTCTGCTTGGTACTGTAAGCCGTCCGTTTGTCCGTCCGTCCATCCACCAGAAAGGATGGATGGATGGATGGATGGATGGATGAACGAGTGAATGAATGATCACGTGGGCGGCAACAACAACAACAACAAGGAAAAAGGTTGCATCGTAAACCGAAACGCCGGGTTGGCGCAGTGATATCGATTGACACTCCATTCGGATTCGACTTTTCCTGACACTTCATAATATTCATCCGCCTCCCGTCGAAGAACTACTTTTTTGTCCTGAAACTGTCCGCCTTATCACACCTCCATCCCAAATATCCTGTCGCCCGACCCCCGTGGTGCGATGTGAAATCTTAATGAGAATGGTCAGTAATTATGAGCACAACTTCGACGATGATGGTGGCGATGATAATGATATCGACGATGGTGGTGCTGATGATGATGATGATGATGATGATCATGATGATGATTTAGAGTTGCATATGTACTGGGCTTTTAGAGTGGTGACTGAATCGATCTATCCATTCATTCATCCATCCATCCATCCATCCATCTGTCCATCCGTCCATCCGACCATCCGTCCATCCAATTAAATATACAATTTAAAATACATTCTCCTCAGGTGTTGTCCAATTTTCGAAGAATTGCGAATCGTGCGACAGTTTTGTCTTCTTCGACGAGGTTGGTGATGATGATGATGTTGATGAAGACGACGACGACGATGATGATGATATTGATGAAGACGACGATGATGATGACGATAGCATGTTATTTGTATACGAGGTTACGACTTAGCAGTCTTCCAGATGTCATCGAGTACAACCTGAGAATTGCGACTTTAAATTTGGAATTAGTATCTTTTGGATGGTCCATCAGATGTCATGACTATAACCATCGTCGTCGTCATCATCAGCGTCATCATCATCGTCGTCGTCATCATCATCATCATCATCATCATTATCGTCGTCATCGTCATCACCACCACCACAGTTTTCGAGAGAATTGGTCTCGTACGAAATTTTGCTGGGCACTCAGCAACTCCTTATGGTCCTCAAAGGATCTCTTCATGCGCTCAAAAATGAGCCTTTTTTACACAGTCAACCTTTTCTTTAAATACCAGGCCTTCCGTTTCTTATGGCAACAACAACAACAACAACGACGACGACGACAACGACGACAACGACGACAACGACGACGACGACAAACAGACTCCTCCCCATTTTGATCCTCCCCATCTTGCACATCACACCCAACTTGACCATCCACAAAAATTTGTTTCGCATGTTCAATCGCCTGGTTGGCCTGGTCATCAACAAAACCCTCAGGCTTTTTTTTTTTACAATATTCCGTGTTTTTTTCATTCATCCATCATCCATCCATCCATCCCTCCATCCGTCCATCCATCCATAAATTCATTCATTCATTCATCCATCCATCCATTCATCCATTCATTAATTCATTCATTTCTCATCCTCTCAGCTTCAACTTTTCAGGTCTTCAGGTGGAATCTTCCACAGGCCATTGAAGCCTCTGAGCAGATTGAAATTCAAATTTTCAATCACAGCAGGTACCTCGCCAACAGGTGATTGAATGTGATTTTGATGAAAATTAAGATAAAATTGAAATTATATTCGGATGCGGAATTCGAATTCGTTTGGAAACTATAGGAGTGGTTGAACGGTTGTTTCGGAAACGTTTTGATTGACTTGAATTTGATTGATTGATTAATTGATTGGTTGATTGATTGATTGATTGATTGACATGTTGACTTGAACAAACCTCGGTTGATTGGCAGGTTGATTGGTTCCTTCGGCATGGTACTGCAACAGTTGATTGAGGTCGGTCGCCTCAGCGTTTCGGACTGTCTTCTGGATGACAACAATGTCGTCACGCAGGTTGTTCATGCAAGCCAATCATCATCGTCATCATCGTCGTCATCGTCATCACCGTCATCTTCAACGTCATCGTCATCATCGCAGGCAACTATAAACTTTGACCTGACCTACAATGCCCCCGATCCGCGACTGACCCAATTGATTTCCACTTCGATGGAGGCGCAAAAGAACAGCGACACTAAACCTCTCATCTCGCCGTCGTCGTCCTCATCATCTCGCGGCATCAGAGGAGCAGCTTCGGCCGCCGTTGTCGCCCCTGACGCTCCGTTGTTACGTCATCAGGAGACCTCTTTGGCCAGGTTACAGCAGGGCAAGACCTTCGAAGGACCGAGTCAGGATGGAAAGTCGGTGTTGATGTTGTTGTGTCGGTGATGATGTTGATGATGAAGGTGATGATGGTGATGATGATGATGTTGATGATGATGGCCAGTACACTGATTACGCAAAGGGTTTTTTAGTTACTCGACAACCTGATATTTATAATAATAATAATGATGATAATAATCTCGATAATAACCATAAGTGATATTAATCGTAATAATAATAATAATAATAATAATAATAATAATAATAATAATAATAATAATAATAATCATCATCATCATCATCGCTATAATCCAACATCGTGGCCATCTGCCATCTTCATCATGAACTCCAGTTTCCGCACGCCATTGCGATTCTAATCAGTTGAAAGCTCAAAGCAAACACGACATTATACACCGTCCTCATTTCACCTTTATCGTCTTCATCAACATCTTCATCATCATCGTCGTCGTCGTCTTCATCTTCATCATCATCATCAGCGTCGTCATCATCATCTTCGACAAAATCACTTGAAAGTTCAAAGCAAAGGCTAAACAATACATGTATATCGACCTCGTTGCACCTTCATCATCATCGTCGTCGTCGTCGTCACCTCCGACAAAGACCTCAAGCATCACTATCATCATCGACCTTCTCGAAACCCATCAATTTTCGACTCCAATTTAAACTCGGACAAAGCCAAAGATAGCCGCTCGGAAATCCCTAAAGAAACCGAAAGTTGTACTGATCTACGACCATAGCCTCCCTATCTATGGCTATCCCTCTATGACCGGTGGACTCGAGTTGAAATCGCGGCACGAAGCTTCAAACATGATTTGTTGCGGAGCCTTAACGACAAAGATGACAAACTCTTCACGCTGATCCTAACCCCTTTAGGACTTGCTATTCAGAGGGCATGATGCACTCTGGCTCGGATTTTAGTACTGGCGAGGGGTCAGAAAGATGCCCAGGACTAGAGAGAGATTTGACCTCGATGTCTGCTATCGATGAGTCTTGGAGTCTTTCAAAAAAAAACAAACAAAATCGATAGCTCTAAGAACGTTTTCAGAAAATGGAAAAGCTGATTTTTAAGTCTTTTCCTAGTTTCGAATTATCCGAGTTATTTTGCTAAATAACTTGTGATAGTCCATCCATTTATACCTCCATTCATTCATTTATACATTCATTCATCCATCCATCCATCCATCCATCCATCCATCCATCCATCCATCCATCCATCCATCCATCCATCCATCCATCCATCCATTCATTCATTCATTCTTTCATCCATCCATCCATCCATTCGTCCGTCCACCTATCAATCCATCGTTCCACTCTTCCATCCATCCATCTCATCGTCTTACTATTCAGGATCAGGTCAATAAGGACGATAGGAAAAATGATGAGATTCGTCAAGAGGACGAAGAGAATGGCAGCCTCGCACGGAACCCAAGTTCAAGGTCGAATCAATCCCGAAATGGAAACTGCCAGTTGCAGTGAGTGCATCAATAGTATCTTTGCAGTCGCTTAGTTTCACTTAGTCATCACTATCATCACTATCATCACTGTCATCATCGTCGTCGTCGTCATCATCACCAGAAGCTCATGTTTTATTCATGGACCTGAGTCTACTCTCAGTGAATGGAACCGGACAATAACAAATTGCCCCTCACGTTGACGACGATCCGTGATGATGATGACAATGATGCTAGCGATGATGATGATGATGTTTTCATACTAGCAATGCTCCTCACCTGTATCCCTACGAGTCACGTGCCCAAAATTGACCTCTGGAGAACTTAATTAAGAGGTTTCTGATGATCCGTCGGCCAACCTCCATGACCTCGGTTCAACCCTAAGCTCTGAATAATCTGCCTACGCAGTCCCCTTTCGTAGTTTCTTTACGTTCTGCCGTGTTTACCTTGTTCTGTATTATGTAAATATGTTTATATTTGGTAGCCTCCAAACTCTTACCTGGATCCGTATTTATGTTTATAAGTGACTTGGATATTTGCATCTCTTCATCAGTTTCCTTGCTCCTTCTCTAAAGTCTCAATATCTTTTTCCGATGACAGGGATTCCATGCAAATGCACAATTGAGATCCATAGAGATGCACAATATTATAGACTTCGTAGGTAACTTATGTTTTCTTAAAATATTATCCTCGGTTTATATTTATTAAGGTTTTCCTAATTGTTCCCAACACCTTGATGACCATTTTAAAGGCCTCTTGGAATCCGGATGACAAAGACGCTTTTATGGACAATTATATTTTAAATCCTTCCTTTCTTAAGATCACCTCAGGTTTTTATCATTTGCTTCAACCCTGGCCTCTCCACAAAATAATAATCTTTTCCTGCAATAACAACCTCGCTTTTATCATCACTGAATGTCATGTGTCATCCATTCTGACCGTCCATAAAGAAAGTCTCTAATCTTTATGTCTAATGCAGCATGTTCGGACATCCATCTCCGCATTTAGCTCGTCTTTGTGTCACAGGCAAACCTCACCGATGCTGATGGAATTCCAAACTCAAAATCATTTACGAATTCATTACGATTGGCAAGGAAGATCAATCGCTGAACCTCGATGTAGTCTTTTCCAAAACCAATTGAAGATCTTTTGCCTCCAGTTCAGTCTTTTGGTCACAAAATTATATCCATAATTATCATATCCATAATTATTATACACATAATTACTCATACCCATGATATTATGATACACATAATATCTATTATGATAAACATAATATAAACTATTATTAGTTTATATCCATGATATTATGATACACATAATATCCATTATGATACACATAATAGCTTATATCCATGATATTATGATACATATAATAGTTTATATCCATGATATTATGATACACATAATAGCTTATATCCATGATATTATGATACACATGATATCCATTATGATACACATAATAACTTATATCCATGATATTATGATACACATAATATCCATTATTATACACATAATAGCTTATATCCATGATTAATTATTATACACATAATTACTTATAATTACCCATTTTGCTTCGTTTTCAATCATTAAAGACTACTCTTGCTTAACAACAACTTCGTGCAGAGATTCCTGAAAGGCAAACATTAAATAATTCATATACACTGATTGTCCATTATCGAGTTGTTCGGTGTTCTAATGTAGATTACAAAATAATATAAATAATAAAAAATATAAATACAAAATAAGTTAAATATAATAATAATAATGATAATAATAACAATAACAATAATAATAATAATAATAATAATGATAATAATAGTAATAATAATTACAATGATAATAATAATAATGATAATAATAATAATAATTATAATGATAATAATATTAATAATAATGAAAGAATAAGTTAACAATAGTAATAAATTACTATAAAATCCAATAAAAACATTCAAAAGTGAAACAGAGAGTTTATTAGTCGGGCAAGGAGCTTAGATAATTAGATTTAAGCCATTATTTTACGTGTTTTTGTAGAATTATTTACGAAAATGTTTGTTTTTTCTTAGGCGGGGAATCGGAAGCAATGGCAAGCGGTGATGAAAACCAAACTGACGGAATCTGGAATGAGTCATTGAAACGAGCGTTGACGTTAGTGACGTTATCCTCATCGTCGTCGTCATCATCATCATCATCATCGTCGTTATCCTCATCGTCGTCATCGTCATCACCGCCATCATCATCGTCGTCATTATAATCGTCGTCGTCATCGTCATCATTATCATTGTCGTCAATGATGACGTTATCATCATGATCATTATCATCATCATCAGCGCAGACCACCAGCCAGTCTCCTCCTTTTATAATGAGCTTCCTATTGTTCGAATGATAAATGTCACGTCATTGTCATTATTATGGAATAAAAATTGTTTTTAAAAACAATTATAAATA
>CM067527.1:12070000-12192500 GCA_034509925.1 Hirudinaria manillensis
GATACGTCTGCCAGAGAAATAATAATAATAATAATAATTGAAAACAATCCTCACTCACAGTCAACACTATTTTGTATTGATTGTATTGTATGTAAGGTTGTATTCCACTCAGGGCAGAACATCAGTCAAGAATGAATGCAACAGTTATAACTATGTAAATCAAGACTACGTAATAAGCTGCATAATTAAGATACGTTTGTCAAAGAAATAATAATAATAATAATAATAATAATTCAAAACAATCCTCACTCACAGTCAAGACTCGTATTGATTGTATTGTATGTAAGGTTGTATTCCACTTAGGGCAGAACATCAGTCAAGAATGAATGCAACAGTTATAACTATGTAAATCAAGACTACGTAATAAGCTGCATAATCATGATACGTCTGTCAAAGAAATAATAATAATAATAATAATAATATTGAAAACAATCCTCACTCACAGTCAAGACTCGTATTGATTGTATTGTATGTAAGGTTGTATTCCACTTAGGGCAGAACATCAGTCAATAATGAATGCAACAGTTATAACTATGTAAATCAAGACTACGTAATAAGCTGCATAATTAAGATACGTTTGTCAAAGAAATAATAATAATAATAATAATAATAATAATTCAAAACAATCCTCACTCACAGTCAAGACTCGTATTGATTGTATTGTATGTAAGGTTGTATTCCACTCAGGGCAGAACATCGGTCAAGAAGGGCAGGTACAACCCCACCTGGAATGAAGAGATCATCTTCACGGAGATGTTCCCTCCATTTTGTCGCAGGGTCAAAGTTCAAGTCCGGGACGACAGCGTCAACGATGACGTCATAGCCACGCACTTCATTGACCTTTCGGCCATTTCGAACGAGGGCGAAAACGGTTACGATGCTATTTTTGGAGACGTTTATAAATGTTATTTTTATAATAATCTAATTATCATATAATAATAGGCATTAATCGGCGTTAATAATTGTCTTTTATTAATAATAATAATAATAATAATAACAACAATGTTGGTATTAGGTCGTCATAATCAAAACACATTTCACTCGCAAGGCTTCCTACCGACGTTCGGACCATCGTGGGTCAACTTGTACGGTTCCACCCGCTCCTATAGCATCATCGAAGAACATCCCCAACTGAACGAGGGCATTGCCCCGGGCATCCATTACCGTGGACGAATCCTATTGGCTCTGAGGACTGAGATAGTCGAGGTCATGAGCGAATCGAATAACAGCTACCAGCCTGTCGAAGTGGCAGTCTCTCTGCCCGTCTCGGAGGTTGATTGAATCCATGTTTGATTGAGCGAATGATTGACTCATAAGCCCCTCGATTGAATTTAACAACCCAAGCTTTGATTGTGAATGCAGAACCCAGAATGTCATGCATTCAAATATATTTGTAAATAAACTCTATAAAGCCAATTGCTAATCTTAACAATAACAACAAATTACATCATGACGATAAACAAATTGTAACGAAATAACCATCATCACCACTAACCACTAACGCCTTTGTCATCCCCATGACAACCCAGGGGGCACTGGGTGCGAAGGAAGAATTTCATTTGTTTGGAGCGATTTTTGAAGCCACCATGATTGACAGAAGGTTTGCAGACAAACCTGTTCAGTTCGAGATAAGCATAGGTGAGCAAGCCTACGACGATATTTATGATGGTGATGATGATGATGATGATGATGATGAAGAAGAAGATGATGATGATGGTGGTGATGATGATGATGATGCCTATGATGATGGCAACGGTGAAGATCGTCGAAGCCATAAAAATAAGATTTGTACGTGCATGACCAGAATATCTTGAATGCGTTCAGTTCTATTGAGTAAACAAGATCAAGATATGGACGTGAATTTTATTTTCTTCCTGAAATTGCCTGAAATTTCTTTTATTATTTATTATTATTATTAATTATATTATTATCTATTATTATTATTATTATATTAAATTATATTAAAACTCAGGTATCTATGGCAACATACTGGACGGAAAATACGATCAGGCCTCCTCACCTAAGCGATCCAAAGAACCCGAGCCCTGCTTGGAACCATCAGAGGGTGAAACAGCTAAACCCCCTGAGGTCAAAGGTCACGAAGAGTCGCAGACTGATGGCGAGGACGGCGAAGAGAAGCCTCTGTTGGCAACTGGCAGCGCTAGTGGTAGCGATTGCGGTAGCAGCAGCTGTCGACAGGCGAGCGTCAGCAATCCCCTGTTGCCAATGACAACGGATAAGTGAGTGAGTGAGTGAGTGAGTGAGTGAGTGAGTGAGTGAGTGAATGAGTGAGTGAGTGAGTGAGTGAGTGAGTGAGTGAGTGAGTGAGTGAGTGAGTGAGTGAGTGAGTGAGTGAGTGAGTGAGTGAGTGAGTGAGTGAGTGAGTGAGTGAGTGAGTGAGTGAGTGAGTGAGTGAGTGAGTGAGTGAGTGAGAGTGAGCGCGAACTATTAATGTTATCAAATATCACTGGTTTTAAAATCGTAATAATCATCAATTTAGAAAATAAACACACACTAAGATAAGCATTTGTGATGATGCCTATGTCAATGGCGATGAAGACGAAGACAATGTTGATTGCAGATACTACTATTTCCTGCCGTACGACTCGAACAAACCATTTATGTGGACATCAGGTTCGTTCGAAGATCACAGGACACGATGTCACAACTCCAACCTCCTCTTCAAGATGTCCGAACAATTGGTCATTATTATTTGATATAATAATATAAAGTATATTTCAAATATTTAGTTAATAATTTCCAAATTTCTTTCATAATTGAGCAATAAATTACAATAAAACGACAATAAAATTGAGATAATCTAAATTCAATTTGCGATAGGAACGCGGCCTAGAAGAAATTCACGGTCTTATAAGATTAGACAAGGGAAATCCCGAAAAAAAACTGAAACTGATTCTGGAAAACCTCAGCAACGCCTGCAGCAGATATCTAACCTTGACCTCCACGAGGGTCATGTCCAAGGGGTTGAAAACAAAACTGGATAAAGAAAGACTGAAACACTGCAGAGCAGAAGTGGTAAGGCATAGACGTGAATAGATCATCGCTGGACGATAAATAAGAAAGGAATCCATAAATCAATTCGCTTCCTTTCCAGGAAGCCATCGGCCACTGCGTAAGAATTCTCCGGCCCAACTTGACCTCTTCGAACGTAAAAGACAAATTGAAATTAGGTCACGACCTACTGATGAGGTTGAAAAGAATTAGGTCAGATCCTCAACACGGAATTCCCGATGTTTTTATCTGGATGATTCAGAATCGCAAAAGGTTTTTTTTAACTCACGATTAATAATAAACCACTTTAAACTTGATTTATGTAGATTTGGGCGTGGTCCATTTTCAGAGTAGCCTATCAGAGGATACCGTCGAGGGATCTCTTGTTTTCTACGATAGACGAAGAAAAGGGCAAGTACTGCGGCAAAATGCAGACGCTGATGCTACGAGTTAGTTCGTAATAATATTACGAAGATTTTCATATTTAATGTTTAAAGTGAACATATATTAAATTTAAATATTTAACTTAAAGTATAAGAGCATTAATTTCTTAATTCTCGAAAAAGGGAGATTTATAAATTTATTTTTAAAAAAAACATTAATATTTTAATGGATCGGTTGTTAATATTCCCAGATGCCTAGCAAGAAAGGTGCCGGTGGATGGAACCTACAGGCCAGATTGAAAATGTATTTGTGGCTCGGATTGGCCAAACAGAGGAAAAGCACTTTGATCGGTTTGCCGCAAGGATATCAGGCCACGTCGTCACTAAAAAACATTTCTAAAACCAACTCAGCACCACCCGCACATCTGAAATACATTGGTGAGTAGCTAACCACCCCTTCTCTTGACCCATGAAACCATGGTTGTGTCCTAAAATCAATCGTCACTGTTTTAATCTTACCAACGAAGAATCGCATATCTACCAACTGCGTGCGCACATGTATCAGGCCCGTGGTCTCATTGGTTCGGACGACAGCGGACTGTCGGACCCCTTCGCTCGAGTTGTCGTAGGAAAGCACAGTCTCCTGACCAGGGTCATCGAGCAGACGTTGAACCCAAGCTGGGACGAGATGTTGATCTTTAGAGAGGTCATAGTTCATTCGAGTCTCGAGGCCGTCAGGGACTGCCCGCCCGAGGTCGTCGTCGAAATATTCGACAGGGATAGGATGGTTGGAACAGTGCTGTTTGTAGATTCTTAAACAGTTTATAATAACTTCTTAATTACTAACAAGAAACTAATTTTTAGATTATACCTACTTACATAAATCAATGCTATTTACTTTAATTATTTTCATACATTTCATTTAGTGGTCGTCATATCTTTGAAAGGTCCGCATTTTTTTTTTGGCATAACTTTCGTAAATACTAGTTTTATATAATAAAATTTTGTCATATGATTTAAATATTAGTACGAAATCTTATTATAAGCTTAATTATTAATTATTTGATTATTTTAACAAATTTGTTACGCTAATTATTTTCATCATTTTCATCATCAAAGGGCAAGTCGGAATTCATAGGTCGAGCAGTTGCCCAACCTGCGGTGAAGGGTAGCAAGGAGAAGTACGAACCTCCGTCATTTCCACCGAAGCTGGAGTGGCATGGCGTTTGGAGGGGTGACGTGAAGGCAGGGGAGCTATTGGCCGCCTTTGAATTACTCCAGGTAAGACTGGACATCAATGTGAATATGTAGGCGAAGCATAGAGAAGCTCCAACCATTTTAAGATTCTGGCTACGCCATTTGAGCCAAACACAAAATAATGGCCAGCGAATGATGGAACATTTTCAGCTAGCTTCTCCAGGTGAATCAAGTTGCAACGATCTGCCCCCTTGTGAGTTGCCAGAAATATCTGACCAATCGAGGTCTTCCATGCCAGTTCCAAAAGGAATCAGACCAGTACTCAGCACCTACAGGATTGAAGTATGATCGCAACTTCTTCTACTGAAAGAATTTAGAAATTACTTTAATTAATATTCAATTAGTTCATTTATTAGATCTGGATTCGTCTACTGACCTGACCTTCTTTATTTCAGATTCTATTTTGGGGCGTCAGAGATCTGAAACGAATCCAATTCCTACACGTGGAAAAACCAAGGATCGATGTCGAATGCTCAGGGAAAGTAATAACATCGTCCGTTATCAAAAACTGTAGGAAGAATCCAAACTTTATGGTTCCTGTAAAATACATGGACGTTGTGAGTCACTGGTATTTATTATTAACTCTGTCGTCTTCCATAATCTAAATTTTGGTTTCATTTGATTTTCTAAGGAATTGCCCGATAACGATCTATACTGTCCTCCAATTACGATTCGATGCGTGGATTGTCGCAATTTTGGAAGATTCGTATTGGCCGGAAATCACGTGATCGATAACATACGACGCTTCCTATTTGTTCCCTCGTCAAATAAACAGGAAACGGCCAGGAAGCTCTTGGGTTGATAATAACTTATTATTTCAAAGAACAAAGATCTAAGCTAGTATTTTATTTTAAAATTAAGTAAAAGTAAATTCAATTTATTGAGAAATAAATAAATAAATAAATAAAATAAAAGTTTTAAATTTCAACCAGAAAACTTTGAGTTCTCTCAACAATCCGTACTCCCGCTGCCCTATAGATCAAGTACTTTGACTCCGCCATCGAAGGCGACCAATGACGTCGTGGTGGTTATGGAAGACGAAAAGATGCCACTCATAACAAAACATGAGTCCATAGTTACCATAGAAACGGTCGGACAGAAACAATGAAATATTTACCTATTAAAAATAAACATAATAATAATAATAATAATAATAATAATAATAATAATAATAATAGCTACACTAATGCAATAATTACAATAATAAGAAAATTAAAATAAATTCTTATTATTTAAGGGTAAGCCAACGAATGCCGACTTGAAGCCAAAACAATCGAAAGAAGTATCAAAGCGAAGACGATCTTCGTTGGCCGACGAAGAGGAAATGGCGACCGAGGGACTTGATTGGTGGACCAAGTACCACGCCTCGTTGCTTTGTCAGGTGACTTATGATTTAAAATTAACAAAATAAATAACTATAATTATATCAGCCTGATGTAATTCGTGGGTCTGTATGTAAGTCTATAAGTCACAATAAGCTTTAAATCAACCATAACGTTTTGGCAAATCCCAGAAATAACGCATGATGTGATTGGTCGGAAGTAATTATTCAAATGGCCTTCCACAGGATAATGAACCAATCAGCGAGCATTCCAATCGCAAATACTCCAGAGCCATCCAATCGGGTGGAGGGACCCAGAATCAGGACCAATTACCGAATGGAAAACCAGGTCTCGTTATTTATGGAATATTCTCGATGTCTTTTTGGACATTATTTGCATTAATAATTAATTATAATAATAAAATTAATACCCATAATTTTGAAGATTAATCACATATTTATAGTATCATACATCAAATTATTTATTTAGAAATTACCAATAAAAAGAATTTTAAATCCAAATTAAAAAACACTGCAAAACAATATCAAGCTGATCCAAGAGAAACTACTGAGTGCTCGAACGGCGCAGTAAAAGCCAACGTCGAACCACTGGCAGCAAACAGCGCCTCGGCTGCAGCGGCAGCGACTCTCAGCGGCAAATACGACGTCGATTCGAAAGGGAAGCTGTCTTCCCTCAAGTTCTCTCGTGCCGCCACTTCCTTGGTAGCCAAACTGAGTCCAAAATCTCAGAGAATGAAAGACAAAAAGTATGCCACCTGGGCCAAGTTAAAGGTTCGTTTGGAAATGTATGCAGTGTAGTGTAAATAGTAGTTAAACCCTCGATTAAGAAACAACCAATCAATAATTATGGCGTTTTAACCGATCATACTTACGGGCATATGTAATACGTCGTCCAATCAGGTTTATCCTGGAGAGTTGGAGGCGGAGTTCGGACATTTTAAAGAGTGGCTTCATACGTTCGATCTATATAGAGGGAAGAGAACGTATGAAATCGCCGATGACGATAGCAGAGTCGTAGGAAAGTTCAAGGTTTGTTTTGTCCCAATTTTAGATATAATCAAAAAAATAAAAAACTTTGAACTCAAGGTTGAGAAGTTAAACCTCAAGCTAAGACTAATTTTTTCTTACTTTCGGCTTTTGTAAGAATAGCCTCCGACGCTATGCATATGGCGCTATACAAATTAACTATTATCATTATTATTATTATAAAGCAATGATATAGAAATGACCGCATATTGAGAGAAACTAACGTAATTCATTGGAAAAGATTAGCACAGCCTATTACAGACTCGAAAGATCTTTTATCAGATCTATTTCTTCTTTCAAAATTGAGCTGCATTTTATGACATTGAAAGGGTGCGATAGCCATCTACAAACTGCCTCTGCCGACAGACATTGGGGAGGGCCTTCTGGATATCGGTGTAAGCTGGATCTTATTATAAATATCCATTTTATTATGAACATTCATCACATTCATTATTATTATTATTATTATTATTATTACTAGTACGATTGTTATCTTTATGACAAATTTGCTGATCAGAGTACAATACAATCTGGATATAAGAACCGACGATTAGCTAATCACGAATACGTTTATCATAAATGTTCATTAGAACGATGTTGTGGTTATTATAAATTTACATTTTTTGTTTCTAATTTTCAAGAAAAAACCTGAGTTTACTAATTAGATTAAGTGATAAATTATGCGTTAAAATGAATAATTTGATTAACCAGGGAAATTTGAAAATCTATCGCTCATTGGCCACGGCAGAGGGCAAAACTGACGACCTTTCTAATCAATCATCCGTGGGAGGGACTAATGACGAAGGTCTACCAATCAATTCTCTCTTCCAGGGCCTGCCATCCAATGAGCCTTTGCATATTTTAGTTCGAATTTACATCGTGAAAGTGAGTACATCATTAGACTCAATAAAATGAACGCGTTCTATTAGTTATTAAATATTTTAAGATATTTCCAGGCATAAATATATAAATAAAAATTCCAGGCAATCGACCTTCACCCTGCTGACCTCAACGGTAAGGCTGACCCCTATATTGTCATAAAACTAGGTCAAACGACGATCAACGATAAAGAAAACTATATATCCAAACAACTCAATCCAGTCTTCGGAAAGTAAGTCGCAATCTTCAGGACTGTTATCATCTTCATTATCATCATCGTCTTCCTCATCATCACCTTCACTGCCATTACCATCATCGTCATTACCAATCATCATCATCAGCATCACCTTCGTTGTCAGGTGTTTTGAAGTGGAAGCTACATTTCCTCAGGACTCGCTGCTAAGAGTTCAGGTGTTCGATTGGGATTTGATAGGGACTGATGATGTCATAGGTAATCGTGTTGACAGAACTACTTATTAATCACTACACGTGATTGTTTACATTAACAATAAAACGAGCAAATACAGGTACGCCTTTTCAAATATTTTCGGACAGGTGAAACGATAATAGATCTGGAAAACAGGTACTTCAGCAGACACAGGGCTACTTGCGGAATTGCCTTGCAATACGACACGTAGGATCTGTTCATTATCATCAACATCGTAGACGCTGTTATGGTCGTCATCACCTCATCTTTTGAACTTACAATGTCACAACTTACAAAGATGGCCAATAAAACTCTAGGGAAGGTTACAACGCCTGGCGAGATCCCATGAAACCGACTCAAATACTGGCCAAACTATGCAGAGATTACAGACTAGACGGACCGTACTATCAACCCGGTAGGGTACGCATCGGCAGCCGGGTTTTCAACATACCGGCGGAGATTGAAACGGGTAGGAGATTCCCTTAGACGTCGCATCTGCTTAGTGACATCTTTTGTCGTGATGATAATGATCACTTCAGGTAAATCATCTGACGAACACCTGGCCTTGGCAGTGCTCCACCACTGGGAGGAAATGCCAAAGGTCGGATGCAAGTTGGTGACTGAACACGTCGAAACCAGACCTTTGTTCCATCCGGAAAAACCGGGGATGGAACAGGTGATTATGATGATTATAATGATGATGACGATGACTCCAAATCAACACAACAAAAATTCGTTGATGATAATGGCTACCTAGGGCAAGCTGGAAATGTGGATCGACATGTTTCCCATTGATATGCCTGCTCCTGGTCCACCTGTGGACATTTCACCGAGGAAGCCCAAGAGGTAATCAGATACCATTACTCTTGGTTCGCTACAGCTATCACCACCACCTCAAGCCCCACCAGCACTTTGACTGACCTTATCGTAGCCATCAGCGTAATAATGGTCATCATCAATCACCATCTTCAGCTACGAATTGCGCGTCATCATCTGGAACACCGACGATGTTGTTTTGGAGGACGATGCCTTCTTCACGGGAGAAAAAATGAGTGACATTTACGTCAAAGGGTGGCTAAAGGGACAGGAAGACATGCAATCCACGGACATCCATTACAGGTGCCCGTTGATGTACAATGCAGTTGATATATACAAATATATAGCGCCATTTACCTAGCATCAAATAGCGAACTTAGATAACATCAGATGATTGATTGATTGATTCAAGGTCTTTGACCGGGGAAGGCAACTTCAACTGGCGCTTCATCTTTCCATTCGAGTACTTGGTGGCAGAGGAAAAGGTCGTCATCAGTCGCAAGGACAACGTATTTTCCTGGGACGAAACCGAAACCAAAATTCCAGCCAGACTCAACCTCCAAGTCTGGGATGCCGACCACTTTTCGGCAGATGATTTCTTGGGTCAGTTTATCATTCGGCTATTTTTGAATAGACTATCAAACGGCATGCTCAACCCTTATCTTGATCCCAGGAGCCTTGACCTTTGACCTGACTCAGTTTCCGAGAGGCGCCAAATCGTCGAAGCAGTGCACTTTGGACATGTTAAAGACGGATGGATCAGTGCCTCAGATGAACCTTTTCAAGCACAAGAGGGTCAAAGGGTGGTGGCCCTTCTACGTCAAGGTCAGCGGGGAAGAAATGGAACTGACGGTAAGTAAAATTGGTGATGACTGTGATAATAACAGAGCTTAAATTAGGATTAAACTAATATGTAAATACTCCAATATAACTAACCCATGCATCCAATCCAATCCTATCACTGACCAATCAAGGGAAAGGTCGAAGCCGAACTCCACCTTCTCACGGCGGAAGAAGCCGAAAAACATCCTACGGGTCAAGGACGCAATGAACCCGACCCTCTGGAAAAACCCAAGTACTTTAAAAAATAGTTGCAGGCATTTATTTAATTCACAATCAAGAGTGAAATATCCTACATAAATTCCAGCTGGTTTTTAAAATGAAATTCGTTTGTCCATCCATTAATACATTCATTGTTCATTAAAAACTTACCAACGTATACAGTATATAGTTGGTATATACATATAGTCTTATAGTGCTAACAACATTATCAACCTCCAACAAATAACCGTTCAACTCACCATTTCAGTCGTCCAGACACCTCGTTCGTCTGGTTCCTGAATCCACTTAAGTCCCTCAGGTACATCCTTTGGCACAACTACAGGTGGCTCTTCCTCAAAGTTCTGCTCTTTATCCTGTTCGCTCTGCTCCTGGCTCTCTTCTTCTACAGCCTGCCCGGATATACCGTCAAAAAGATGCTGGGGGCATGACCCTTTTGGTTGCCCATTTGACGATGCCACCTTGTTCCTAAACGTCATTGCAATGATTATGTGATTAACACATCTTAATAGGTAATGTTCATATTACGGCCATGATGAAATTAAAGCGAATGGTAATTAGTGATGGGGTGATAATGATGGTGACATGATGACATCGATGCTCAAGACCCGATCACAAACTCCATGGCAATCCATCACTTTTAAAGCTCTCTTTTCCGATCTCAAAAACGAATTTTCTTCATCAGATTTTCAATTTTAATCTCGTGAATATTTGCCTCTTTAAAAACAAATTTTTCGAAAACTTTTAGAACAGTTTTTTTTTTCTCGTTTTCTTCATTTCGTCAAGATTAGTTTAGACAAACCTTGAATGATGGATCGATCGTGAACGAGACGAAATTGCTTTTCCAAATTCCATGGTTATCCAGTTTTCTTCTTTAAAATCCCATGGTTGACAGGTCTTAGATACCTTTGTCTCTATTCAAAACCACAAAATCATCGATATTTTCCGGATGTGTCGCAATATTTCCAATAAATCAATACAGCTAAATGATATATTTTTCTAGTCCAATTGTCTTAAATAAATGAAACGTCGCTGGTGTTTAGCTTGTGAAACTGCTCACATTTTCAATTTATTTCTAATGAAACGATTTGTTCAAAAGTCTCTCGAGCGTTCCTCTAACATCGCCAACGAACAAGCGACTGCGAAACAAAATGGTTTCCTTTCTGTTATGCTTTTCGTCGTGAGCCGTTTTAAATGTGAATTTACATTTTCAATTTTGTCTATTGCGCCGGATTTTTGCCTTTTTCACTCTTCTTCTTTTTATCCTGTAATTTTTCAAATTCCAAGTGTCGTTCATAAATTAGAATATGAAATAAATTATTTGATAATATATTCAGTTGTTTTGCCTGTAACATTTGTTGCATTGATTTCCACAATCTACGGTATATTAAAATATATAATTTCGATATTATTAAACTCTTGAATTTCATATAAATAAATGTATTGCATTTAAGCACGAAAATCGATTTACGCAAATCGTCTGTTTTATTTACGAAGCACCGATAAAATGTAAAATAAACAAGTTTTGTGGATTAGAAGTCCATGTCAAGACTTAACAATCAGCTTAATAGTTAGAATTTGGAAGCCGAAGCAATTGACATGAATTCTCCGATTAACATCCACGATGTTTACAATTTAAGTAAATATAAACGAAATTGAAATGTGGCACTATTGAATTATCGCACGAGATCCTAAAAAGTGTAAAAGGTTGTAAACAGAAGTTATGTCTGAGAGCCAGGGCCTACTGTCGAAGTTGGCGAGACTAGACCACTTCCTTGCGAAACTTCTAAGCGTGTCCAGCTCGAGCGAGAGCATCCTTGGATACCTCAGACCCTACTTCAAAAGTTTCGAGATGCTAGGATATAGTGGAATATGGATATTTGTCATACCAGTGGTGTTTTTTATGGCTCATGATCCTGTTGTGAAAGAAAAGTTACTTAACCTGCAGATTGGTTGGTTTTTTTATCCATTGGCTTCTGGATAATGAGCTTAGTGCTGGGTTCTTTTGATCTTGCTCATCAATGTTTTGTTAAACTGACTATTAAAACTATTTTAAATTACGTCAAAATCTTTCAATGTTAACAATACTTTTAGAGTAACTCGAGAATTGCTAATTGAATTGAATATATCACAATTAAGAATACATTTCTGAGGAATTAACAACATTTCCAATGTCGTCCTGCAATTAATGATACAGCAGTCATCATGGACATAATAGTGATCGGACTTCTCAAGGTCTTGTTCCGCAGGCCCAGACCATCAGAAAACATGGACGACCACCGGTACATCTTATCGGAGAAGTATAGCATGCCGAGTGGACACTCGTCCTTCGCTGTGCTCCTCTACATATTCGTACTACTCAACTTTCAATTGTCTACATTGTGGATGGATGTTCTTAAAGTATGGGCCATTTTCGTCATGGCGTCCCGTCTGGCCATGGCGCGACATTATTTGTCTGATGTTGTTGTCGGAGGGATGATAGGTTTCATAGAAGCTCAGGTTGTCTCGCCTACTATGGTCTGGGTCAATCTGGACGACTTGAAGAAGGCATTATTCTTGGGGTAATAGACTCCGGTGTTACTGTTCATATATCTAGTAAACCTCATATTTATTTTGATCACTCCATGTTTATGCAATATTATTGGGTGATAGCATCACCTTCCAACTTTTATTTGTGCAACGTAGTGAATACCTTGAATAACCAGGTCTCGAAAATATTCCTGTCGCATCTGTTGGAAGATTGGAGAATAAAAAGTTATAAAAAAATCATTTTAACTTGTATAAAATCAATCTAAATTATTATTATATTATTATTATATATCGATAAAAGATTTTAATGAATTTGGAATCGTCAAATAACAAATGAGATTAATTAATTTGGTGGAAACACCACAATGAGTTCACGTCTAAAACATTCTTGTGTTGTTCATTAATACCATTACAATCCGAGAAGTTTAAATCTGGTTGAATATTGTCTATGAGTGATAGCAATAATAGGTCAATTACATATCAATATCTAACCTGAACTTATTTTGACTCGAAAATGCGTAAAATATAATCTTTAAACGACGTCAATGGTAAGCTTATGTGAATTTCGAATAGAATCTGCTCTAAGAAAGTTAAGCGCCTCATATTAAATTGAATTGATTACGCATGTCAACTTTGTTTAGGTTGGAAAGAAGTTTTGGATCTGTTGGTTTGTAGGCCGGGAGTGGGGTTGTTTGTAAGTACGATGTTCTTCGGCATCAAAAGTACAAAAAAGAAATCCATTGGCGGCTAGAGTCGCCTCTAAACATTAGCAAAAGCTGGACATTTGATTTATGCAATTCGGAGGTGAAACATATTCCACGATTAAATAAATGTTATTTTGTTTATCATGCTTTCGTAGTTTTAAATTTTTTAATTTTGCTATCAATTTAACGTGTTCCTACAATTTATTTAATTCTGTTTTCTATATTTCATCTCGTCAAGGAGTTGACTCAAATCAAAAAAGATGTCAGAATCAGATTCTTTATTATCATATCTGGTAAAAATCGAACTGATGCTTTCAAAGCTGCTAAGCATCTCTAGCACAAATGACAGCATGATGGGGTGCCTCCGACCTCACCTAAAAACCTCTGAGATAATTGGCAACGGTGCATTGTGGCTGCTTGTCGTGCCCTTCATATTTTTCCTAACCTCTGAACACAACACCAAAGAGAAACTGCTCAACCTAGAGCTTGGTAAGGCCTTCTATATATTTTCCTGACAGATTAAGATAATATAATCTCAAGTTATTCCATACTCATTTACTATTAGCTTTGCTACTGGATTTGGCAACTGTTGGGATCTTGAAAGCCATAATCAGGCGCCCAAGGCCTCCGGACAATTTGGATGATCAAGGAAACCTCTTGTCAGACAAGTACAGCATGCCTAGCGGTCACACTTCTCGTGCAGTTCTCGTTTATTACTTCATTCCCACGAATTTCCATGTCTCCATGATGTGGCAGGACGTCCTTAGAATTTGGGTGATTTTAGTCATCGTGTCGAGACTTGCCATGGCACGTCACTATCCCTCGGACATTATCGTGGGCGGCGTGCTGGGCTACCTGGAAGCACAAATCATCGATCCTACGGCTTTCTGGTTCAATTTGGAGAATTTCCTTTTAGCAAAATGACTAGGATATAAATGCAAGCATTGCTTTAAGGCACTCACAAGTGCTAAGTAAGTTCTAACCAACTTGAGTTTAGTATAGCAAATCAAAATTCAGTTCCTATCTTTGAGAGAAACATCTGGTCTGTGCTCGTACTGATTAAAAGTATGTGTTGATTAGCATTGCTTTGTCAGTGGTGTTTGGTAAAATTAAGAAGGGATTGCAATTTTTGTTGGCCTATATATTGTCTTTATAAATATAAAATATTGGCTTAGAAGATCAAAATAATCAATAATGGTGAGCATAGCAACAGTCCCTGTGACTGACAAGACAAGAAAGACACATATATGTAACAACTGATACAATTACCTAACACGATATCATCACATTTGTACGTTAAAGACAATGACTCATAATGAACTATCAAGACAATAAGTCGGTCAATTGAGTCGCACACTGCTTTCCAAGATTCTTTTCCACTCTTTTGAGCAACAACTTGAGACAATCCTCCATTTGTCTTTCAATCAATTCATTCTCTTCTTCCTCCCAACCACTCAGCACGTAGTCAGCTACGTCACTTTTGTCTGCTGGTCGGTCAATGCCAATTAAGAGACGACTCATGACCTGGAACAGTGGATAATAGCATACAGAATTGGTTACCATAGATTTTTTTACAGAAACGGCTAGATAGACATCTAGAGCAAGAATGTTATTATTTTCCCTAATTGTTGTATGTTGGAAAACATCTTTAATGAATTAAATTAACTGGTTAATTAATGTGTTAAGGTCCCACATGATGTTCAAGTCTCAAGGTAATAAATAAAAGTGGATTCAAATCCAACATGGTGGCACAACCACCATTGAGCCCGAGCATATGTAAATGTAATGACATGCATGATGCAGCTAATAAAACACTTTCAAAAGTAAGATGTCCGTAGAGTTATAAGAAAAATTCTGAAAATCGACTGCTGGCAATGTTGATGGGATTTCTTAAACTCACATTTGTCTGGAAGCAGTCAGCTACTGATCTCACCCCGTTGTGTCCTCTGCAATGAACACATAATATTAATTAAAAATTTGCATGAATATTGAGGCATGAATATGTTTGATGACACCCGTCACAAAATTATTAGAGTGCAATAAGGATGACCTCAACCTACCTAGCACTTCCTCCTTCCTTGATTGAGAATTTTCCTACTGGTTTGTCGAGTTCATCCTGGATGAGGAAGATATTTTCAGGCTTCGTGTCAAAGTATTTGGCTGTGAATGGGAAATATCGGCCATTTTGGAATCGTGTTATTGTCTAGCCCTAAACCCATATTAGTTTAATTACTTTATTGTAATTAAAAATATTCATGTCTCAAATACAAAACAAAAATACAACCTTCCTAAAACAAAATTACATAATTTGAGTTCATACTTATTGGAAATCAGTAACAGTTTTTTATTTATTTATTTATGTAAACATCCTTATGAAGGATCTTATGCAACAGTAAAATGATCACATGCGAAGTAACCAACATTTGAAAACAAGATTACAAGGAGTAATGCAGGAACCAAACCTGTTTTCAATATGGACTTCCCATTCAAATTCATTGGAAGAGTTGACTTAATAAGGATCATGTTTATTGAGTGGATTGGCTCCTCCCCTTCCATGGAAACCCCAGCATTTCCTGATGGAGAGAGGTCATTTGGTCCCACTTCCAGTGTCTTAACAGCTATGTAGGCTTTGAATTCTGAACGTTTTACCCATGGACTATCCAGTTTTTTGGCTAAATAATCCACAGCCTTCATGCCAACACTGTGCCTTGTGTCTGGAATATCTAGATTGCCCAAGCCACATATCTGTTTTGAAAAATCATAAGATTCACTCAGTGATGTTATTGTTATAATTATTATGGGTAGGAAGTTAATTCAACAGCAATTACGCCAAAGATATAGTTTAAAAAATCGTTTAATTGAAGGGCTATATCATGAATAAATTTCACTAAAAGAAAATCTGATGTCAAATTAACATTAAGCTTAAACATGAATTTTACAAATGAGATTGTTACCATCACGGAGGGAAGACTTTTATTAATCGTTATTACTTCTTTGACCGGCATGCCGGCGTTTGGTTGGAATAGTTTTGCTAGAAAAGATATTAAGCTTCGGCAGTGACTTCGAATGGCCAACATGGTTCAAAGGTGTTCAGTAGATCATGGAAGTCCAAGTATCATTAATTATATCTTAATTAAGTTCGTCGCAGAAATCCTTCCCAACAGGCCAACCGTGCTCACAACAACCAAGCTATTTTGATACGACCATAGATATTTAAAAGTACTCAGTATTCGAACAAATAATTTTTACAAATCCCTTAAGAATCAAACGCAATTAAAATGTTTTAATGCACACCAAAATATTTATACCAGTCATTAATAATAGCTCAATAGTCTTTTCGAACGTAGGTCAAGTAATTTAGCTCAAATAAGTATTTTCTTTTTATATAACATAGAATAATGCGCAGACTGCACATCGGCATATCCCAACCGTCCGAGCCAATACCCACTAACTCAATTAAAACTAATTTAATAAAGAACTCACAAACAACACACCATTGTATCAATTCACAAATGACAGAATCTTCGATCAAACGCGAATGAGCGCTTGCATCACATTCGATCATTAGAAATTCTTAAACATCATAACAAAACGTGGAGACATATAGAGGTTGTGACAAATTTAATTCAAAACATAATTTTAACAATAGACAATCATGTCCTAATCTACCACAATCTACATGTAATCATCAAAGTCATCAAAGTTGGTTGCACCCCTGCTCTGTTCAAAAACATCAACTTCCTTAGGAGCTTGGATTACCTTCTTGACTTTCTTCTTACTTTTGACATTCTGAAATGAATCACAAATGTAATGTTTAGAAATGGAGAAATCCATCATTCTTATTGATTTTATGGAAAACAACAGCTTTATTATACAAGTTACTTATTTAATTAATATAAAATATTTCATTGGGCTGAATAATTAAACATAAGGAAACAAATAGGTTTAATAAATATAAATAAAAATAAAGTATATTTAGCACAATATAAATCTATAAAATGCCATACAAAATATTTTGTATGCAGATTACTATAAGCATTGACTCTGACCTTTGATTGCTTGGACTTTTCATTGGACAGAGCACTCATGCTGTCTGAGATTTTCTTCAAGGAGTCTAGGTCAACTGATGGACAAAATGTTTAATTAATCATACTTAAATACCTTTTAAAATCATAATTAAACTTAAACTTAAATGAGCATAATTCTGTCAACCAACCATCTTTGCATAGCATCTTGACCATTTCTTCCAAGAACCCAACATAATGCTTTGACGTCTGCAAACCAACAGCTAATATTAATTATTATTGTATTATATCATTAATTATAATTATTAATATAAGTTACTGTAAGGCAGTTTCAAGACGAATAAATCAAGATTATGTAACCATCTTTGTCAAAAATTATCATTAACAAAAAACTTCACAGAAACTAACACTAAATCTAGTGATTTTGTATCTCAGAAGATTCTTGAACTTCTCCATTCCGTCGCTGTTGGTCGGTTCAAAGGTGTCGATGGATTCCCTCAAACCTGCCGTGACCTCGGATTCGACGTTGCTCGGACACAGAAACTCCTGGCGAGGAGGTGGCGAATTTAAATATTTATGTAATTAAATTATATATTTAATGAGTACATTTGCATGCAACACAGCAAACATTTATGATAAGCTAAATAGCATGTTGGTCAACCAAATTACCTCGGTCTCATCTTTCTGATCTTCTTTTTCCAACTTGTTTTGCTGAGTTATTTCGCTTGCAACAACTACAATCGAATGGCATGCTTGTATAAAAATGAAATTGAAAAGAACAAACAAAAGTTTGATAAGAATGTATTCAGTATTCCATATATATCCACAAAACATATTCATTCTTCATTACCTTGGGGCTTCTCTTCTTCACTACCTTGAGGCTTCTCTTCTTCACTATCATCGTCCCATTTGTCCTATGAAGGTAGAACCCATTTAATGATAAATGTTATTTTAATTGATTCCATTTCTGACATAAATATTCAGCATTTATAAACATTCACTTGAAAATTAAAAGCGTTCAAAGTGGTAATCTCCTCAAAACAATGTGAAATGGCTTATAAAAAATTAAAATCGTATATTGCATTGTTGGTGATATAACGTATGCTTACAAAAGGTCCCAATTAGAGGAGTATATGATTGATACAATATCATGATAGATTACGTTCCAATGATAAACCGGCAAGCCATTTACCTTCACAACCTCCTCTTCGCTTTCAAAAGCACGATCTTCCCAGTCATCAGCTGCAAAATCAATCGTTCGGATAAACACAACGTTTTTTGTTGGTAAAAGTAGATTTAAAACAATTTTCATATATGTCAAAGTAGAGTAATACTCACCCATAACAAATCTTGATTTTATAGGTTAAAGATAGTATAAATGCAGCAAGAGGCAGAAAAACTATCGCACAGACG
Organism: Hirudinaria manillensis; assembly: GCA_034509925.1. NCBI lineage: Eukaryota > Metazoa > Annelida > Clitellata > Hirudinida > Hirudinidae > Hirudinaria > Hirudinaria manillensis. The sequence goes on from CM067527.1 coordinate 12,088,873, forward strand.
TCAGAAGCCAACTTACGTTTTATCGTTTATTATTTACAAAGAACTTTAACAACGCGGCTTAAAACTTACAATGTATTCATATTACAATATTATTTAATTAACTTTTGTAAATTTAAAAATTTATTCATTACAAAAAATATTGCCATTTTAAGAGGATTAGAGTTGCTTGGAAGACACATCTCTACCGCATAATGGGACGCAAGTCATAGGTAAATAGTTCACATCTCAAAGAAGCTGATGGCTGGAAAATTCAGTTCTATTGGTCTTCCTAAGACTGACCTGATAAAGCTCCACGCTGAAAATGTCATCGGAAATAAGTTGGACAAAGTGAGCTGAATTATTTTGCAGAACATTAAACTCTAATTCAAAAAGTAATTAGTTGTGCCACAGTTATGTAATTGCATTCTAGTTTTATCTCTTCTCAGATAACTTAAAGTATGATTCCATAATAGGTCGCAATATGACATGATTTCACATCTTCTCAAAAAGCAAAAAGGCAGGCAGATAAATATAAAGCATTGTAATCATAAATAGTTCTAAAATGTTTCCATCCAGATTCATGGCTCCAAAGATATCGTCTTGGACCAAGATCTTATGTCCCCTCTTGATAGGATAATGGGGGCTTCTGCACTTAAGGTTGATGGAATTTTTATAAATTTAGTTGTTCAATATTCATATATTGTTATTTTTGGGTGCTATCTCTTATAAATGTTGGTCTCCATTTTTGTTTTAATGTGAAGGCACACAACGTAGACAAAATATTCAAGTTGGAAAATCCGACTGCTCCTATTCGACGTTCTACAAAGTGAGTGCCATGTCAGTGACATTATGTCATAAGTTAAAGGTATTAATGGAGACTGTTGATGTTATTTACAAGTGATAGGAATAAAAACATTATGCCAACGATCACCTCTGGTATATTTTAAGCTAAACATAAAAACAATTCAAATCAAGTGAGGATTCTTTATCAATTTAATAACATAACAAGATGAAACTGTAGTGGATCATTGAAGATTTACATTAGCATTAAATCAATTGCTAGGAGAGTTTACATAGTAAGGAGCAAGCCTCAGCTGATGAGGACCATCTCAGGGCAGATCATTCTGGACAGAGGTGCAGGCGTCCAATGCCAGTACATCATTCTTATGGTGCCAAGGAAGGTAGGATCGAGCGAACGGAGGAAGGAAAGGACGACCGACTTGACTTTCATATTAACCGATTCTCGATCGTTTTGATATTAAACATGCATGGGAAATGAAATTCAGAAGAATTCATGGAGAAAATTTAGGATTTCCTGTAATTTATTAAAAAAAAATCATATTTTTTTCAACTTTATTTTCCAGCTGCACTTATGCGAGAAGATATTGGAGGAGGAAGGTGTCTATGGATACGTGACTCTCGATGATCTTCCGATCAATTTGATCGTCATCGATGAAGACATATTGTCTCTCGAGTCCAAGTCTTTCTATAGATCTTACTTTCTGGTTGGTGCTGGATTGAAATTACAAAACCGATATCATTACCATCATCGTTATAATCATCATTATCATCACCACTACCATTATCATCATCAGCATCATCGTTTCTAAGGACAAAGATCAGACGGGCCTGCACGAAGTGGCTCAATCCCTGTGCGACATTCAGGACATCTATGGGAATTTTGACAACGTGTTCTGCATCGGAAGCTGTTCGCAGGTTGCTATCATTGAGCGCAAAGTTTAGAATTATAATCTTAATAATCATAATTTATTTCTTGATTAATTAAAATTAATTAATTAATTTGGCATTTGTTGCCGATTATACGTTAAACTTTAAATATTAATCGTTAGTGATTTTCGGTTTCACAGAAAGTCGATCACTTGAAGAGCCTGTTGGACCTCAGAGGGGAAAGGTCAAAATTTGGGTCAAAGTCTGACCTCAAGAGCTCCAATCCAATGACAAAAGCTGGCCACTTCACGCATCTCATTATGGTGGATAGAGGTGATGATGATAGTGCTGGTGATGCCAATGATGATGATGATGATGATGATTTAACAAACTCTTCGTGAATTCACGACTATAAACTCCGTAACTTTGTTTGCTTTGCTGGTCGGGTTGATTATTCGTTCATTTATTATGTTAATTTATGATATTAATTTATTATGTTAATTTATGCAGACATAGACCTCGTGACGCCACTATGCTCCCAAGTGACCTACGAGGGTCTCATTGATGACACGCTCGACGTAAACTGTGGTGAGTTCCATCCATCCGTCCACCCATTCATCCACTCACCCACCCATCCATTTATCCAACTACCCATCCATCCACCTACCCATCCATCCATCTATCCATCCATCCATCTATCCACCCACCCATCCATCTATCCATCCATCCATCTATCCACCCACCCATCCATCCATCTATCCACCCACCCATCCATCCATCTATCCACCCACCCATCCATCCATCTATCTACCCATCCATCCATCTGCCAATCATTATCATCATTTCAACTTTTATCATCTTCTCTTCATCATCAGGATACGTTCAGCTCGGTCCAGAAGTTACCAACTTACAGAAGTCAACAAAAGTCCTGCTGAATTCAAAGGATAAGGTTGGAATTAAACACTTCTAAAATGGTGATCATTGAAATGTGATCATTATTAATGAAATATTATTATTTTTATTATTATTATTATAAATGATTAATTATGTTATTAAAGTTATTAGTAAATATAACCAGTTGTTCCAAGAGATTCGAGACAGGCACTTCTCCAACGTCTCCATGTTCCTCAGTGCCAAAGCCAAAGAACTGCGCCAAGGATACGAGGTGTTGACGATTATGATAATGGTGTCGATGTTTATTATGCAATTATGTCTTAATTTTAATATTAATAATAATAATAGTTAATTTATATAGCGCCATATGCGTAGCGTCGGAGGCGCTTTGTGTGAATCTTCTGTTTCTAATTTCTAATTAATTTATTTAATATTAATTAATATTAATTTGTTTAATATTAATTAGCCAATGAATATTCAATGATTACGCTAATGAGAGGTGATAATCTACCGTTGTTGTCGAACGACCTTGTTGTCATCGTTGCCATAGAAACGCAAGACTTTGGACCTCCCGGGAACGAAGGAGTTCGTCCAAAATGAACTGAAGGGTCTCCTGAGCCAACACAACTCCCTGTCCATACGTGGGCAGTTCTGATTATGGTGGTGATGATAGTGATGGTGATGATGATGATGGTGGTGGTGATGATGGTCATGGTGATGGTGATATTGATTATAATGATTACTGACTTGTGTGAAAGATTTTATTAACATTGCTCGAACATCACGTTGATGCTCAATTAATTTGATAAAAAATTAAGTCCGGAAAAAATAGAAGACTAAAAAATTGATGAATGCCATCATAGGTGGCAGAGGAGTGCTTGGTTATCATCATTGCAATCATTGCAAAGTAACCAATGCCAATGAGTCATACATGTTATGAGTCATGCATGTCATGAGTCATACATGTTATGAGTCATGCATGTCATGAGTCATACATGTCATGAGTCATACATGTCATGAGTCATGCATGTCATGAGTCATACATGTCATGAGTCATACATGTCATTGTATTGCAGATGTTGCTGCCTGTGAATACATTTCTAAGAAGAAGACGAAGGGGGAGATTGATCTTCTACTGAGAGTGGAACACAGTCAGTTTGGATCTTGTTGTTGTTGTTGTTGTTATAGGAGAACGTGGGATTTCAATTGTTATTATTGTTATTATTATTATTATTATTGTTATTATTATTATTATTATTATTATTGTTATTATTATTATTATTATTATTACTATTGTTGTTGTTATTATTGTTATTGAAATTTGTATTTTAAAAATTTTCCTTGATTTATGGTTTAATATGTTTCTTAAATCGATTGGTTATTAAACCGTCGTTCATCTTGTCATAGATCTTTTGGAGGGCATCGACATCAAGGATAGTATCACATACATCGAGGAAATGATAAACAGACAGGTTTAGTTGATGGAGTTGAGCATGATGGTCATAACCATCATCATCACCACCACCACCATCATCATCACCACCACCATCATCATCATCATCATCACCATCATCATCATCATCACCACCACCATCATCATCACCACCATCATCATCATCATCATCACTACCATCATCATCATCACCATCATCATCATCATCATCAGATGGACATGATCAAGTGCCTGAATCTCCTCTGCCTCCTGTCAGTGACCGAGGGTGGTCTCCCGACGCCCACCTACGAGTCACTCGTGCTTCAATTCCTGCAGGTTTGTTGGTCTTTTATTTCTAATTCTAATTCATTATTAACTATTGTTATTTAATTGTTTTCTTTTATGTTCTTATGTTCTATGGTTTTATATATGTTTTAATAAACGTTTAGAGAAATAAATATCTGGTAAAATAAATTAATGCTGGCCTTGTTATTATTATTATTATTATTATTACTATTGTTATTATTATTATTACTATTATTATTATTATTATTATTATTATTTGTTTTTATTAGCCATAATTATCGTCATCATCATCATCATCATCATCTCACTCACCAATCACAGAGCTACGGCTACCCGCACCTTCCCAGCTTCTCCAACCTGAAGAGAGTCGGTCTCCTGTCAGAATCGATTTCACAGAATCTCATCAACAGGGTGGTCAGTCTCAATGCACAGGGAGCCTATAGGACTGTGGCCAGGAAGATGAATCTGGTTTGTTGTGTTGTTGTGCTGTTGTGATGTCGTGATGTTGTGATGTTGTGTTGTTGTAATGTTGTGTTGTTGTGGTGTTGTGCTGTTGTGATGTTGTGTTGTTGTGTTGTCGTAATGTTGTGTTGTTGTGATGTTGTGACGGTGCTGATAATGATGCTGAGGACATCATGAGGAATTTATTCGTCACTGAAATTTATTTAGATTTGTGACATTATTTCTAATATTTATCTGGTTGGGTTCGGTCAGCTTCTGTGATACACTTTGAGGCATACATTGGATGGCTTATGCTTTTAACTGCTTATCATAAATTATGTTTTTAACTACTTGTCATAAATCATGTTAATTTATTCAGATCCCGCGATCGCCCGAGTTGATAAACTTGAGGAATCCGAACGACATGTCCTACGTCTTCAGCGGTGCATATTCACCACTCATGTGCAGGATTGTTGAGCAGGTGATGATGATGATGATGATGATGATGATGACGATGATGTTACTGATGATGACGATGATGATGGTGATGATGATGATGATGATGATGATGACGACGACGATGCTGATGTTACTGATGCTGATGATGGTAGTGATGATGATGTTACTGATGATGATGATGATGATGATGATGTTACTGATGATGATGATGATGATGATGATGATGATCCCTGTCTGTTGTATTTACAGATCCTGGTTCAAGATGGCCTCCAAGGACTAGAGGAAGTTCTCAGACTTTTGAATGTGTCCACGAAATCTTACAAAGACGGTGAAAGTTGGTTTTGATGATGATGATGATGATGATGCTGGTGAAGATGATGATGATAACGATGGTGGCGATGATGGTGATGATTACGACAAACAATGTGGTGATGATGATGATGATGACGATTGATTGAGGATGGATTGATGGGAATGAGAATATATCGAATGGAACACTGCAAATAAAACTTTAAATAAAAGATTAATTGATAATTATTTACAACAGCATCATCATCATCATCACCATCATCGCAGAAGGTCGTAATGGTTTACTTCCTCGGAGGTTGCACTTATTCAGAAATCGCTGCTTTGAGGTTCCTTGCGAAGCAACGAGGTTCGAATTTATTTGCAATCTTTTTTAAATTTAAAGTTTAATTAAAAAAAAAAAAATCTTTAAATGATTCTCAGAATGTTCAGTTGATAAGTAATAATAATAATAATAATAATAATAATTATGTTGATAATAAAATTAATAATAATTATCGTATTTATTATTATTATATATTATTTATATTATTGTTATATAAATATATTCTAATAAATAAGTAATAATAATAATTATTCATTATAATTATTATTAACATATATTTATTATTATACGGTGGACAATGATTCGCTCGCAGGTTACGTGGCCGTGGTTGCCACGACGTCCATCGTCAACAACCAAAACTTCATCAAGTCCCTGACCTGATGACCTGAGACGACCTTCCTGACCTTTCGAACGAAAACAAAAAACACATACGAAACACGATTCCGCATTTCCTGTGATGTTTTGTTTCTTTGTTTTAAAAACAATCCGAAAGTTGGCCAATTGGACGTATTTGTTGATCAATTGGGATCAATTGGTAATCGTTAGAACCGTCAATTATTATTATTAACTAGTGGTGCCCAGCCACGCGTTGCTGTGGCTCAATATGATTTTCGAATAAAGCGTATTTTTACATGATATAGTTGTTTTGAAACCTATATAAAAAAGACTCTTCTAATCGAGCACTATGTTGTGTCAAAATTTCAAAGCAATTGGTTAAGTACGTTCAGAGAACATTTGCATGATACAAACACACATTGCATTTTTATTTATATAGATTATTTATTTAATTAATTAATTGTTATTAATTCAATATGATTAAAGTCAATTAAAGTGGTTGTTGTTGCTGTTGTTGAAATTCAGAGTCGTCTCGCTGCGACTGATGTCGTGTTTTACGACTACATTCGCTCGAAGCCCGAGGTTGGTTTCCAAGGAATCGGGGTTTGCTGAGAATCATTGATTGCTTTTTTTAGGGAATTACGAGTCAATTTTAGGTTCGTTGAGATGTAAACAATCAATGATTTATCAACTTCTTATTTCAGAGTAAAAAAAAAGGTTTTTTTTTTTATAAATTAATTAAAATGTAAAAACAATTAAATGCTTGTGTGTTTCACTGCCTCGGAGGTAATGTTACGGTTGTATTATAGTACTAAAGTAGTATTAATAAATGACCTACTTAATTTATAAGTGTATAAGGTTCTTGGAGTCTTGATTGATATCAATAATAATAATAATGATGATGATCATAATAATAATGATAATGATGACGACGATAATAATAATAATAATGGTGATGATTATAATAATGATAATAATGATGAGAATAATAATGTTAATGATGATAATAATAGTGATGATGATAATAATAATAATAATGGTGATAATAATAATAATAATAATGATGATGATAATAATAATAATGATGATGATGATAATAATAATAATAATAATGATGATGATGATAATAATAATAATAATAATAATAATAATAACGAAAACAACAACCTCTCAACCTTTTGCTTCTCAGCTTGAATTAATTTCCAAGTATTTTTTTCTTTTTATATCTTTTTCCGCTCATCATTGATTGTTTCTTCAGCAACACCTGTCAGACGACGATGATTAAGAACTCACTTGATGTGAGTCGCTATTCATCCTTGCATGACCGTTTCTTCCTACCTGTTTTACTACCTGTAAATATCTCCGATGCCACCCTCGAGTGGTATAATGATAAAGTGATTTATTTTTTTTTATAGATTATCTACTTAATTAGATAATAATAATAATAATAATAATAATAATAATAATAATAATAATAATAATAATAATAATAATGATAATAATAATGATAATGATGATAATAATAATAATAATTGCAACTATTCGTGCACGTGAATATATTAATTAATATTAATTAGTGGGCGGAGATTATAGCGATTAATGGAGCCTCATTATGCTAATGTCAATAAGCAATAAGTATTTTTGTGCTCTAAAAATGCATATGCTACCTATCACGTGGTGCATAGTCATCCATCTGTCCTCATTTCATCATCATCATCATCATCATCATCATCATCATCATCATCATCATCATCATCTTCCCATCTGGCTCACCAGCCATTCGTCTGTTGTCGTTATTATGGTGTGCGGTTGAACAGTTGAACAGTTTTCAATATGTTTTCCGACTAATGTTTCAATTTACTGTTTCAAGTACAGTTGTATCAATTGTATCGTTTGCATAACAATTGTATCGTTTGTATAACAATTGTGTCGTTGTATAACAATTGTATCGTTTTATTATCTTAAAGAGATTTTAAACTCTTCGGTCGTAAAAAATAATAATTGAAGGATTTCAACAGCAGAGGATTTGAACTTCTTTTCGTGGATTCCTTGACTTTTCAAAGTTGTGAGTTTATATTCGTATTTCAGTGATTTGCAGATAAAAATAAAAATAAAATATTTGGAAATGGAAAACCGCCGCTGACGGTGGTGGTGGTGGTGGTGATGACGATCGCAAGTTTGTAGTTGTATGTAGTTGTTTTGTATCGATGATACAGTCGACAATTTCTTTCACTCTGAAGGATGAATCCACCTGGAAATGATGACGTCACCGTCAGCAATGTCACAAACGAAAACAAAACTGTTCGCAATGACTCTGATGTCATCCTTACAACATTTCTTCGTCGTCATCGTCATCGTCTTCATTGCAACTCCTTCGAGCCTCAACTTGTCTGAGGCTGCAGAATCGTCATCATCATCATCGAATTCTCCCCCTCTTTCCAATTTGGCAGTCAACCGACCAATCACGGTTCTCCCATCCGATGTCACGTGTGGGGCACAAATACCCACGGTTTTCTGTCAAAGCACTGACAGTCAAGACTCGCTGACCAACTGCCTCCAGTCGACTTGTAGCTCCCTCTGCCCTTGGAGGTGAGGGAATAACAACAATAACAATATTATTATTATTATTATTATTTATTATTATTATTTATTATTATTATTATTATTATTATTACTATAACACATTATTATATAATAAATCAATACTAACCACACTGAAACAATGGCATTTAGGTTGGTGTTATCAAGTTTATTAATTAATTACTTCCTGCACGCGACACTGCAACGGATCGTTATGCATCGTGTTCAACACCTGGCCCTGCACCGCCAAAGACCACTGACCTCGTGTGAAGGTACCCCACAAAGGCGGTCTCTGGACCCCATTGGGGCACACATAAGACTGACACTCGAAAGATCGGCTAAATACAAATTAAATACAACAAATTCCAATAAATCATAAAATTAATTAATGAAAACATAACTAACAAATAAATATTTAAAATTAATAATATTAATAAATAATATAACCTATAAACCTATAAATAATGTTGATAAATAATAATCTTAATTAGGTCATCCACTCCATCTCCTTCGTTCCTCTTCCAAGGAGACCTGGGCGTAGGAGGGTCATGCATTGGAACTGACCCAATTAACGTGGCACCAACCAACGCCAGCCAATCAAGCGTGACTTTCGGGTCGAGATGCTACGTGACCCCGGTAGGGTCAGCCAATCACAGACTAGGGCTGAATGGTAGCATGACCTTAACTGCGTGGCTGTGGCCTTCAGTCACATCCGGTCGAGGGTATTTTACAATTAAATAAATTTAAAATCAATCGTAAATAAAAATATTAATTAAAATTATTTAATGGATATTTATTTCAGAACGGTGCTAGATAAATACTCCACAAGGAAAGATGGAAGTCAAAAACCTATCGTCAAACTCCTCGTGGGTCCTGATGGATTCACCATCGCAATCCATTCATCGGGTTACCTGCAGGAGAGCACACCTGTTGACCTTCCGCTAAACACCTGGAGTTTTGTAGCCGTACAGGTGAGACCGTGCAATCAGTTGTTGCCAAAACGTTACGTTACATAAAAATGTCATTGTTAGTGATAAGCGTTGTTTCGATTTATCACAATCATTACCATCACCACCACCATCATCATCGTCGAGATTTTAATCATTACCGTCAATGTAACGATAAAAATGTCATCGGTAATGCTAAACTCTGTGTCAAATTATCAACATCATCATCGTCATCGTCATCGCCATCGCCATCGTCATCATCATCGTCATCGTCATCGTCATCGTCATCGTCATCGTCATCATCATCATCATCATCATCATCATCATCATCATCATCATCATCATCGTTGTCATCATCGCCGAGACTTTAATCATCATCATCGTCATCGTCGTCATCATCATCATCATCTCTAAAAACATTCCTCAACCCAACTTTCATTTGCCAAGAATTGTTCATTATTTATTCAATCAATGAATCTTCAAGTTTCCAAAAATTGTTGTTTGCCATAATATGCTTTGCTCGAATTATCACATTTAATTATGATATTATTATTGTTATTATTATTATTATTATTATTCTTGTTATTGTTATTGTTATTATTATTATTAAAAGTTATTATTGTTATTGTTATTATTATTATTATTATTAAAATAAATTATTAAATTGTGTGATATCTTGTACTTGCTTCCTTCACCATATTTTACCTATTCCTACCAACCAAATTCAGATATACCTGGACAGAGTCAGTATTTTTGTCAATTCCACAACCACCCTGCAGCCAAAGGTGACCTTGAAGTTGTCGTCTGCTTTGGAAAATGAAGGTCAAGATGAAGTGCCCTCAATCAGGATTGGTCAGAATTTCACAGGTGATGATGTCGTCATGTGACTGATGACATTCCAAGAGTTACAGTGTTAAAAAGAATGAGATTTAAGAAACAATAAACAATAATGAATCATTGAATAGATGCTCTTAATACAAGATATGGATGCATGATGCGTTTCTGGTACTGAGGTGCATGAATGCATCGTGAATTGATTCGACATGTGAATTATAAATAAAAGAATAAAAACCATTAAACACGTGTAAAGATGATAAACATGGTAAATATGGCGCCTCCAAAAAAGATCCGAGTTGAGGCTCCAATCGTTGAAATCGATGAAAGTCTTTACAATGACGCAATGACGATAGCGAAACCATTAAGCCACAACAACAATAACAACAACAACAGTGACAACATTAATAATAATAATTACTATTTTATTAATAATTAATATTATAATATTAATAATTAATAGTGTTAATAAACGATGACGATGACGATGATGATGATGATGTTGATAATTTGACACAGAGTTTAGCATTACCGATGATATATGATATTATTAATATTATAATATTAATAATTACAATGACCGCAGGTGGAGAGCAGTACATTGGGCGCATGCAAGACTTGAGATATTACGACATGGCACTCAGCAACAGGTGATTTCACAATCAACTGTTTGCTTTGATTTTTATCAATTTCTTTTGAATATTCATACTTATTTATGCCATTTCAACGTCAAATATTATTTAATAGTTTAATCTTTATGTATATCTATATGGTATATTTGTTGACCAATCAGAGAGATCGAGGGCGTTTTTCTTGGCTCGCTTCCGAGAGCTCGCATCCAATCAGAATGTCTGTGTCCAGGGCAGTATCCCTGGGAGCGTGACCTCGATTGTTTTGAGAACGATCCCAACTTTGCTATTGGAGCATCAGTACCGAGGGTCAGCCAATCGAGTCACGTGATCGAAATGGCAAACGATGGTGACCCATCGACCTATTTTCTGACCAATCCGGTCGAGGGTATAACTATGGAGATTGATCTCGGAGACCAATTCGAGGTGGAGAAACTATTTATTATGAAACTATTTTCATAATTTATTATACATATTACACATTATATTATTTATTATAAATGTTTAATTTATAATAAAAACTTTTAATTTACTAGATTTTCTTCGTCAAGATTACATTCTACAGTCCTCTGCCCGATTGGCTGGCCATGAAAAAATCAGAAAATTCATACGGAGATGACTTTAAGGCGTGGCAATATTATGCCAGAGACTGCTATAGGTCCTTCAACGTGTCACCTCAATCTCCATTGGTCAATTCAAGCTCCGTAAACTGCATGCTATTGGACGAGTAACTTGCAACTTTTTATTTTTCATACATTTTAAATTTTTGCTACAATTGTTTTTCAAAAAACAATCATATCAATATCAATTTTAGCCCGGGCATGCCCTTTTTGACCGGGGGATCTGTAACCTTTAACCTCTTGAACCCCGACCGGCCGGGTTATCAGAGCCCGGAGCAGGATCCTGACCTTTTGGAGTTCATGAAGGCACAGAGGGTCAGAGTGACGATGTCGGGTCATCTTCCTGGTCTCTCGTTGAGGCACAGTTATTTTGGTATCAACGAAATTGAAGTGATGGGCAGGTAAGTGCAGTTGAAAATCATTTTATTAAACATTCGTAATTTTTATATAAAAATATTATTTTTATAATAAAAACAAATGGTGGAGTAATTAAGCATAAATAAACCTTGTTATGGCAGGTGTGATTGCCACGGTCACGCTTCATCGTGTAACATGACATTGCCGTACGTGTGTTTTTGTCTTGAATCATCCAACAGCGAAGGAGATAAGGTGATAATGACTTATTAAATGATTAAACTCTGATTAGATAGTTCAATGTATTCATATTATATTTAAAAATTAATCAAGTGTCAAAGATGTAAACCTATGTACAACGACAAACCCTTCACTCCGGGCTTTCCGTGCCAGCCCTGCGACTGCAACAATCACAGCCAATCATGTTCGTACACGCCAAGTGCAGACCCATTTCCCACCAATAACGAGCTGGGAGGAGGAGGAGTTTGCAACGATTGTCAAGACAATACAGAAGGGAATAACTGTCAATCATGCAAATTGGATTTTTATAGACCAGAAGGGATCAGCCTTACCGCTAAAGATGTCTGCAAACCTTGCAATTGCAGTGTCGTTGGTTCGACTGGAGTCTGCAATAAAGTATGGCGTAAAATTTCATACATACCTATCGATAATATTTATGTTTAACGTGATTGGAGATGGAGATAAATTTGTTATTAATATATAGTTTAAATGTTAATCAATTAATTACAACAGACAGGCGGACAATGTCCATGCAAGGAAAACGTCGAAGGCCGTCAGTGCGATCGGTGTAAAGCGGGATTCTTCAATCTCCAGCCAAGCAATCCTCTAGGTTGTGAGAGCTGCAATTGTAATCCCGCTGGCACAACAGGTGGCTCCTCGCAATCCCAATGCCAGGGCTCTCAAGGGCAGTGCCCCTGCAAAACTTTCGTGGAAGGTAGGACACCTTAGGTTGAACCAATCTGTTCGTACAAACTGATATAATTGCATTATCTCCACATCTAGGGTTAAAATGCGACCGTTGCCAGTTGGGATATCACGGCCTTGATGCAAACGACCCGAAAGGGTGTCGACCTTGCAATTGCAACGCGCAAAGGTCACTGGGCCCTGACTGCGATCAAGCCACGGGTCAATGTCGTTGCAGGGAAAACTTTTCCGGACTCAGTTGCGACACTTGCATTGACAACTACTATCTGCTGCCTACCACTCAGGTGTGTTCGTGATGAATTGTTTATGAGCGATCATCTTTTGATGATGTCGTTTGATATTTATTGAAGAAATTTAATACAATAAGATCTTTGAATTTGAGCACCCGAGAATAGGGTAAAATCCGTCCTTAGGGTCAATTTTTATAAGAACTGATTTTATTCCAATGCAATTTAACGCTTATTTACAGTTCTGAACCCTTAAATAGGGATGTTTAGTTTTTTTCTGAAAATTCCTGAAATGCTTTACATGTTTTAAACATTTTTCACGGAAAAGCATATTTGATTTTTTTATTTCGATTTGTATCAACTCTTTTATCTGTGTGTTTTCATGTTTTATGGCGGTAAGTTGGCAAACTTTACCGTCGTTAAGGCGGTTTCGTTATCGATGAATTTATATCTGTGGATTCACAGATGAAGCATTGGCTTTCATTAGAAAAGAAAATTGAAGTGATTAAAATTTTTGATCGTTTAACAAAGGAAATATCGTTAAGTTTTCAACTTTGAATGGTGAAAGCGATGATGTTCTATTATGGGCTGTTGCAGACTGGAAAGACTTTCATATCTTTGCAAGGACTACTCCATGGAAGATTTTCAAATGTGATGAGAGTGCTCGTTTCTACATCAAAGTTCTTTATAAGCAAAGTTTATGGCAGACAATGTAGAAAGTAAAAGACTGAATCACAGTTTTGTTGACAGCAAGCATGATTGGAGAGAAGTTAGAGCCACTGAAAGTGATTGGATAGCCCATAAATCAAGATGTTTCAAAAACTTCAGTGAGTAACATAATTTTTTATACTCATCAACAATTCAGAACTCTGGAAATTATGGTCTTGGAGAAGTTGATGATGGCATTTTGGGCAGATTGAAATTGAGAAGGAAGCATTATAAAGTGAATTTGTCTCTGTTCTTCCTTCAGATATGACCTTTCAGGAATTTATTTAACTGGATGAAGGTTGTGAAACAGTATGATAGTGATGATAATTCTGAAAATGAAGAACTCCCCTACGAATCTAATCATCCATATCTGATAGCTATTTCTCACAAAGAAGTTTAGAACATGACCCATCAGTAACTTATTTGTGTCCACTCAAGTATTTCATTGGATAATATTTCAATGGAATCTCTAGAATTCAGGATAAAAGGTTGGAAGGCAAGATTTGTAATACATAGAACAAGCCAAACAAGCTTCAATCTCAACTTTTTGTTTTCAAAATAAAGTACAATTTCTATGTTTTTCTCGCATAAATTTCATGAATTTATGTTTGTTTTACCTCCATTGTAATGATTTTCTTGAAGTTTCCTGTTTTCATTAGTTTAGCACCTGCTAACCTCTCCATAGGGGCACTTTTTTGTGTGTCCCTATGGGCAGTTATTGCTGTATTTTTATTTATTTTAAACAAAATATAACCGAATGATTTTATTCATTTTAACAAGTTAATGATGTTTAATTATAAAAAATAAAAAAATTAAAAGTAAAGCACCTGAAATAAATATCAATATAAAAAATAATAAACATAATTATTGTCTTTGCAATTAAAAAAATATTTAAAAAAAAAATTAATTATTTATATATTTATTTATTTATTTATTTATTTATTTGAAATTAGATTGCCAGTTGCAGGCCTTGCAATTGCGATGCCAGAGGCTCAATACCAGGTTCTCTGTGCAACAAGGTAACAGGTGCTTGTAGCTGTCAACCTTATGTCATCGGTGCTCAGTGCAATACTTGCATGGAAAATTATTTTAATCTCAGTGAGTATGATGGTGATTTATTGTTAATAAGGTGTTAATTAATAAGATTTTTAGTTAATAAAGTATTATTTAATAACATAAAGGGTTAAAATGTTTTAACAAACACCAACTCTAAGTTTCAAATCGAATTAAGAATTCAAATTTAGAATAAGGACAGACTCTTGAATATGTAAATATTTAGAAGTCAATGAGTGCAAACAATTTAAAACCTCCTCCTCTTCCTCCTCCTCTTCCTCCTCCTCTGTTCACCTCAAGCTACCACTGGATGCAAACCATGCACCTGCTATCAGAGGGGCGTGGCCAATCCGGACAGCATCTGTGACGTCATCACGGGCACCTGCAAGTGCCGCCCAGGCGTGGAGGGCATGGCTTGTAATGTCTGCAAACAGGGATACTTCAATTCATCATCAACAACAACAAATGCTGCTGCAGCTGAGGACAAAACCCTGATGCAGCCCTGTGCCGTTTGCTCCTGCGATGCCAACGGCACTTTGACCTGCGACCCCGAAACAGGGCGCTGTTCTTGCAAGCCGAACAGAACTGGTCCCAAGTGTGACACTTGCCTCACTGGTTAGTCAATGATCCAGTCAGTGAGTCTGCAGTTCTAGTGAATTCAGTTATTGATTGAATGCAATCAATTCCATCCATAGATCACCACCCAACGATCACGATCAATGATTGATCATGATCAATCACCATCATCATCATCAATCACCAATCAAGTGATCGGTCATGATCGACAGTGATCAATGGTGATGGTGATGGTGATATTTAACGTTTTAGTCTTTCCAGGTTATTATGATGACGGATCTGGAAACTGCACTCTGTGCGTCTGCGACGAAGCGGGTTCGATTTACAATTCGCCCTGCGACCCCGTTACGGGTCAGTGCCAGTGCAAGGGCGGTGGATCTGGGGTCGGGGGGCTGAGTTGCGACGGGTGTCGACCCGAATACTGGGGTTTCGACTCCCAGCTCGGCAAGTTAGCACGCTCCGTTGCTGTCAAATTTTTTGGTTAAATAATTGATTCGATGCTCATTTGATGCAATCAATTGTCTTTTTGAATGATTAATTCTTAAATTAATATTATAATAAAAATAAAATAAATAAAAATAATTTAATTATTGATTATCAGTTTAATTACTGATTAAACAAATGATTTGTTACTTGTTTAACAATCGATCGTCTTTTTTTGTTCGTTTTTGAACAATTAATTCTTAAATAAAATAAATACACGCAAAATGATCGCGAGTTAAAATTAAAAACACGTGCTCGACAGATGTCAGAGCTGCGACTGCGATCCGTCGGGAAGCGACGGGATGTCATGTGACCTCGTAACAGGTCAATGTAATTGTAAACTGTTTACAACTTCGAGGCAATGCAATCTCTGCGTCGAGGGAACGTCAAACTTGAATGCATCGAATCCTTTTGGATGCAGCAAAGGTTTTTTGTTTTTGTTTTTTAAAAATGGAATTCATCCTTTTATTACAAATTTTCAATTTTTTTACTTATTTTAAACAATTATTTTTAATTTTTATTTTGTATATCGTAATATGTCTGTAATTAATTGTTGAAATTATTATTATTATTATTAATAATTAAAATTAAATTATAATAGCTCCGGGTGGGGTAAAACCCGTGGCTGCCAAAGAGCTGAGGTCAAAGTTCATTCTCCTATCATGGGAGCCTCCTTCAGAGCCGAACGGGATCCTCGAAGGATACACGATCCTAAGGAACAGGGTGTCAGTCTTCAATGCTTCCTTCAATGGTTGGAAAAAGAAAAGAATAAGGAATAATTTATATTAATTAATTTATTAATTAATTAAACTAATATTTTTACTATTAATTACGTAATACATAACAAACCACTGCATAATTAGTTTACATAATAATTATGATTAATAAAAATAATTAACGAATTTATTTTTATGTAAAAAATAAAACAAACAATTAATAACCGTCCTCAGTCACCGAGTACAACGACACGACCTTGACGCCGTACACGAAGTACACGTACGTCCTGGTCGCCCGAAACGACCTCGGCTCGACCCGGTCCCCTCCCGTGACCTTCGAAACCCTCCAGGACGTTCCGGAAGGTTCGTTGGACTTCAAGTTCAAAGAGGTCGCCTCGAGGCAGGCCAAGCTTTCCTGGAAGTCCCCGAACTCCAGCAACGGGGTGGTACTGAGGTTCGTCGTGAGGCAGCGAAGAGGTTTTAACGAGAAGATTCGAATCATAAACGATTCTATGCCGTACGCCATAAGGTGATCGAGTACGGTTTTTATTTGTTAACATATTTAATTAATAAATAAGTAAATAGTAAAGTATTTTTTTTAAATGAGATTAATTATTTTAAAGCAAGAAAGAAAGATCTTTTATGTATATACTTTAAAATGTTTTTGGCGTAGATTTCAAGGCCTGGCTTTTCAAGCGATAATAGACTCCTTGACGCCCTATTCCAATGTGACCTTTGACCTCCAATGTTGCAACGTCATTGGTTGCCTGACCAGCGAATCAATATCGGCCATTACGTTGGAGGAAGCTCCGGCCAATCAAAGCCCTCCGATTGTTCAGTCAGCAAATTCTTCATCTCTGCTTGTAACTTGGTCTCCTCCCAATCAGCCAAATGGTAGTGTACTAAATTATTCTTTGTGATTGTAATAATTTAATCATCCACATAATAAATTTTAATATTTATTTTCTTAGGTATCATAATTTCTTATCAGCTTTGGATGAGAAAGCAATTGGATGGTGGCACCTTTGACCAATCGGTGCTGGTTTTCCAGCCTTTTGGCCAATACAATCCTTTGTTACAATCTCTCAGTTCTCTAAATCCACCAATCACAACTTACGTTGCAAACAAACTCTCACCTTTCACTTACTACGAGTTTAAGGTTGTCAGTGAAAATTCCAGAGGCAAAACTGAAAGTTTATGGGCTGGAAACACCACTGGAGAAGCTGGTAAATGAAATTTAAAATATATGTAAATAAATAAATAAATAAAATGATTTACCTTTGTTTGTTTTATTAACACATGAAAAGATATATTTTTTAATACTTTATTTATTAATTACATAAAATGATGTAACATTTAACAAAATATTTTCATTCAAATAAAGTATTTTTCTTAATAACCATTTTATTATTATTATTTAAGCTCCCTCATTTGTATCTCCTCCGAACGTGACTTCCATAAATAGCTCTGCACTGGGTGTGTCTTGGTCTAATAAAAATTCAAGGCTGAATGGAATTGTGACGTCGTATGTCGTCTGCTATTCAATCGGTCCGATTGAATCTCAATCGTGGAAGGTCGTTGCGATTGACGATTGATTCAAACACATTTAAGGCATTAAATAATAGATTTTTTTTCCATTTTTAATAAAATTGAATTATATACTAAATTTAAATTAATTCTGATAATAAATAAATAAAAAAAAACAAAATTAGATTATTTATTCATGCAAAATAATTGCTAAACGCTTTCATTCACCAGTGCGTAGACGTCGGTCCCAGCACGACATCTTACGTCTTACGAAACCTTCCTCCCTTCACCAACGTATCCGTCCTCATCACCGCCTGCAATTCCGCGTCCTGCAAAAATAGTTCCGTTACCGTGGCAACGGTTCTCATGTCGGGTAACCGTTATTTTATTATTATTATTATTATTATTATTATTATTACTATTAATTTATGCTTTAAAAGTAAACAAATCGTCCAAAAATACTGTTCATAATTCATCATCACCATCATCTATTATTATTATTATTATTATTATTATTATTATTAATTTATGTTTAAAATTAAACAAATCGTCCAAAAATACTGTTCATAATTCATCACCATCACCGTCATCATCATCTTCATCATAATCACAAAGCTCCAGGTGAACCTTCAGCTCCGGTGGTGATGCCCCACAATTCCACATCCTTCTTGATATCCTGGGAACCCCCCAAGGTCATGAATGGTCCGAACCCATCTTATGTCATCATACGCAACCACCCCTCGTTCAGCACTCCTCCAGTACCCATAGAGAGCGGGGAAAGGATCGTACCATTCAACGGTGTGGGGTACTACAAATTACCTGCGGATACGATTCCTCAAGATGCATATTATACGGGTTTGTATGGTTTTGTTTTTTTAGTAATTTTCGACCAATAATTAAGTTAAGTTATGAAATACCCTTAATAAAATATTTGAAATACTTTATTATAATTTGATAAATAAATAATATGAATCTATTCTTAGGTTTCAAGTTTGCCTTTAGATCCACTGCAACTGACGGACTCATCTTATTGGCCACCACGCCAGCCAGTCAGATCGAATATTTGGCCGTTTATCTCGAGAATGGTGGTCTGACCTTCGCTTTTAACACACAAGGTCGGAGTTCGATCGAAATAAAATGGACTTTGTTGGAATATCTTAATTATCTTTTGTATGGTTATTTATTAATTTTTATAATAATTACTTATTAAAAACAACATATTAATATTAAATAATAATAATATATTAATATTAAATAACAATAATAAATTAATAATAAATAATAATATATTAATATTAAATAATAATAACTATTAATATTTTTGTCATAATTTGTCATAATTAGACTGTCCAACTGTCCTGAAATGGAGTGATGGTCCCCTGGATATGGATACTTGGAAGTCGGTGGTCATTTTAAGACAAGGAAATTATGCTTCAATCCAGGTCGACCAAGGCCCTCCAGGTAAGACGATGAGTAACAAACATGTATAAATATTAATAATTTTAATAAACAATTTAATAATTATTAATAAATATTAATAATTTTAATAAACATTAATATATATTTTATATTATTAATATATATAAATAAATATTAATAATTTTAATAAACATTAATATATATTTTATATTATTAATATATATAAATAAATATTAATAATTTTAATAAACATTAATATATATATAATTTATATTTAAATATTTGCGTCTTCACTAGCAACAACCAATAGCAGTTGTCCGAACAACATGATTGGTCAGAATTCTGGATTGTACGTGGGTGGACTGCCAACAGATTTCTTTACGTCTGACTTTTCAAACCTTCAGGTCGATTATTTTTCCATGATTTTCAAATTTAACGATAATAATTTTATTATTATAATGATTTTATTTACAAACATATTTAATTGCAGAATTTTAAATTCAAAAATTTCTACGGATGTCTCGCCAATTTATCGGCGATGATCCAAGGATATCCGTTGGCTGAAATGTGGGCACCTGTTGATTGGCAGAAGGTCGACCAATCAAAAGGAAACACACCCATGTGGATGGGTTGCAAAACCAATCAGCAACCTGGAATAAGATTTCTTGGAACAGGTTTTTGCAGTCATTAATAATAATAATAATGTTATTGTCATATCTAAGGTTGACTGCATTTATAGATTTTTGTATAATTATGTTTTAATATTAATAACGTTTTGCGGAACGTAGGACACCTGACCGTGCGCATTGATTCGTTGGATGGGAGGAGTCTCACCGATGTTTTCTTCATTTTTGAGAGCCAATCGAAGACAGGGGTCATATTATTTGCCTACGGAGCCGTTGGATCGTATTATGCCGTTTACATGTGGGAGGGCTTTTTGAATTGGAACTTGTCAATCAACGGGGTAATGACCAATTACGTGTATAACGTCACTTCGCTGTGTGATGGAAAGTCCCATCCAATCAGACTCGTTCTTGACCTGCCCTCTGGGTAAGACTTAAATGTCATTGGTTAAAGTTTGAGTTTACTTTGTATTTTAAGTTCATTTGTTTCGTTGTGTTATGTACGTAATTGTTTGTTTAATATTGTACATGTTCAATTTGCTATTTGTTCTTTCAGTTGCTTTGATACCTTAATAAACTCATAAACTAAAAAAAAAAGTATTTTCTCTTACATTTTTTTTATGGTTCTTACCTGATGAGGTTGACTTTTTAGATTTATGGAGTTAAATGTGGATGGCAACAAATACATCCAACAGATCGCCAACGACCAGAATTCCCGAGCTAGTTTCATTTTGTCATCCTACCTCCACATTGGTGGAATTTACAGAAACTCTGATGTTCTGCACTTTCTTCAGAGCAGCAGACTGCTATGGTTCCTGGATTATCGTAAGGAGGTTTCACTTTCGATTTTCGATATTAGCCATTTTGATTTAACATCTAATATTACGAATTTTAAATTGTTCAATTATCATTTTTAAACGGTAATTTATTTATTAAAAATTAATAAATTGAATCAGATGTTTACCTTGTGCCTCTAATTTTCCAGATTTCTCCGGCTGCATCGACCCAACTCTGAGAATCGCTTCTGGACAAGTCCTGAAAATAGGGCAAGTAATCAGTGGCCTTGACATTGATATGGCCGGATGTCCTTCGAGTTCGGCTCCGCCCTCTGGCTGTCAATCAGACGAGGATCGGTTCAAGTCCGTCTTCAATGGGTCCGATTCCTTCTCGTTCACTGATGAGGGTTTAGACAAGTTTACAGGTTAATTTACAGCTTTTAAAAATTAAAATTAATAAATAAATTAATTAAATTAATAATAAGAAAATAATAATATTTTAAATAATTATGATAATAATCATAATAAGAAGAATGATCTTGATGATGGTAATGGTGATAATAACAACAATAATAATAATTGTTATTGTTATAATAACAACTATAATAATAATATTTACAGAATACATGTACAGCGTCGAGGCTTATAATTCGGCCGGAAGGACGAGAAGCCAGTGGACTCTTAGTCAGACCTTGGCAGGGGGTGCGTTTTTTTCCTTCCCTTCCATGTCCTTGATTGAAGGACATTTCAAAATATAACAAAATAAAATTAAAATTAAAAAAACAGAATAAAAAACAAATAATTAATAATAATAATTAATTACAAATTTTTAATCGATAAACAAATGAACGGCATTTCTTCTACAGCACCACTACAGGTTCCAACTCCGAAGGTCGAAAAGCTCGGCAGAGGTCAAGTTCGGGTCACCTGGAGTGCACCTGACCCTTCCTATTATACGGGATCAATCACCAACTTTGTCGTCAAATTCAACTGCTATAATGAAAGCAACAACAACAATAACAACAACAACAACAATAACAACAACAAAGTAGCAACGATTCCCCAGGACCAATGCTTCAACAACGAAACCATAGTGGATAGAAACTCATATGAAAGTTGGATTTTTAATTATTTTTGAAAAAAATAATTATTGACTTTAATTATTACTATAAATTATTATTATTATTATTATAAAAATATTATAAAATAATAATTATTAAAATTATTAATTATATACTTGATTTAAACTTTAATCGAATAATTTCATATTATCAACCAATATGAGGTCACCACAAAATGATATTCAACCATAATTACCGACTTAACATAATTTATTCGTTTCATTATCAATGCAAGGTGATCTAAAAATAAACTGCCTCTTATTTGACGTCAGGGTGTTATTCGCGTTGTTGCGATTGAGTTACTAGTTGGTAAATGTTTACGTTTAGCCACGGTGTCCTTTGCCCTGCCCTACACGAAATACGAAGTACGTTTGGTGGCTTGTACAAGAGGGGGTTGTACTGACAGCAATGGAACTCTAATTGAAACTGACCCAGATGGTGAGAACTGTTGATTAATGAGTAGCCATGAGATTAATTATTATTATTATCATTATTATTAATGAGATCTATCAAAACATTTTTTTAGAACTATCAGACTGAATAAATTTAAACAATTTAATGGATAAAATAGAAATAAAATGATTTTCTAACTTAAAGCACCCACGGACGTGCGACCTCCATTTGTCCTGAGTAGTGGCCCCACCCACATCGTCGTCGGGTGGTTCTACCCAGGACGAATCAATGGGGAGATGGTTGGATTCAGTCTGAGCATGAGAGGCATGCTTGTCTATTCTGGCCTTCTCACCAGCTTCAATGCCAGCGATTTATCGGTATTTTAGATCTCTTGAAATTTAAATAAATTCGTTTTTTTTAATTCAAAACTAATTAAAATTATTGCATCAAAATATGTAATTAATATGGTGATACAAACAAAGCGATGAACGAACGAATAAAAGAATGAATGAAATGGTCCTCCAGGTGTTCACCGCATACCTGTTCAACCTCATGGTGTGCAACACGATCAGGTGCACAACTAGTGAAGACGTTCAACTCATGACATCACAACTACCTCCTACCAGTGTCGAAGCACCCAGCATCACCTTGATTGGTACGTACCCTATATTGTATCATTAGCATGCAAAATAATTTAATCATTCAAAAATAACC
The DNA here is from genome assembly GCA_034509925.1 of Hirudinaria manillensis. Taxonomy (NCBI): domain Eukaryota; kingdom Metazoa; phylum Annelida; class Clitellata; order Hirudinida; family Hirudinidae; genus Hirudinaria; species Hirudinaria manillensis. The sequence goes on from CM067527.1 coordinate 12,112,264, forward strand.
CATTATATATTCATAGATGCAAGAAAGATGAGAATCGATTGGACGAGACCCAGCCAACCGAACGGCATTCTGAGATTCTACCTCGTTCATTGGTCGCAGAACATCGAAGCTCCTGGCACGGTGGCCTATAACAGTTCAGATCCAGTGATCACCACGACCTACTTGGGCGATCTGACCCCTGACGAGACCTACTTTATTTCAGTATCTGTTAGTAATATTAACAAGAATACATAGTAATATTGATATGAATACAGAGTAATATTAATAGGAATCTATTTTAACTCCAATTAACAGATTTTAAGAAGGCCATTGTAGATTATAATTTTGCAACAATATAATATACAATAATAGTATAATATAATATATAATAATAGTATAATATAATATATAATAATAGTATAATATAATATACAATAATAGCATAATATATTATATAATATATTCCATTTTAAAGTAATTAAAACAACAAAAACACATCACTAACAATAACACCACTCCACCCGTTGCCTCCAATCCAGGCGTGCACCGACGCAGGTTGCACCAGGAGCAAGACCTCGTCCCTAAAAATGCCGCAGGGAATCCCGGAAGACGTTCTGCCGCCCGTCGTCGTGGCAATCGGTGCCACGCAACTCAACGTGTCATGGTCGGCTCCTGGAAAACCCAACGGTTTCGTTTTCTTTATAATTTGAAATTCGACTCGAGGGAACCGATTCATATGAATATTCATGGCAGCCGTTTTATGGTTCGTGTTGTTAAAAATAAAATTATTAACATTAACAACAAATACTGAAGGTCGAAGGTCATTCTCCTAACAGCATTGTTACCTTTGATTATACAGGTATCATACAAAACTATCTCATCTTTCAAGATGGTTCCGAAATGGCCAACGTTTCCAGTCCTGGGTATCGAGTGGTCAAAGACTTGCAGCCATGGAGTCAGCACATCCTTCTAACGAAGGTCTGCACCGCGGTGGGCTGCAGTCAAAGTTCGGAGGTCGCGGCCTTCACCCTCGAAGCCCCGCCCGAGGGGACCGTCGACTTGACGATCGAGGAAACGGACGACAAAGACTACGTCGCGGATAATGCGGGACACGACCACGATGTCACGGCTAAGATTTTAAATTTGAAGCTGGTTTTAAAAAATGCCAGAGCGAAATGGAATCCCGTCCAGCAACCCAATTCTCTGGTCACCTATTGGCTCTTGGTGGATGGACCTTTTTATGACCTAGAAAATGCAGAATCTGTTTCATCATTTGGTAAAAAAAAATTTGTTACTTGCTTTGGTTATTTACAGGCCTATTATTATTATATATTATTAAAATCACTTAATTTCATAAATTGTTATCAGGTGTGTTATTATTCATTATTGACATGTCTATATATATTATATGTATATTATTGACATGTAGTCAAGTAATAATGCTTTCGAATTATTTCAGATTTCAAGAAAAAATCGACGACGAAAATACTCTTTTCGACAAACTCAACCACGATCCCGGGGTCGTGGGTCACCGTCGGTGACCTTTTGCCCTTCAGCGCCTACAGGGCTTACGTCAACGCCTCTAACAGTGTCGGCTTCGTGCTCAGCAACTACGTTACCGTGACGACGACGCCTGCAGGTGATTTCCATGAATGTATACGAGAGATAGCTCATAATATTAATTATTACGTTGAAAGATACCATTATCTGCCAAATAATTAATATTATTATTAATCATATTATTAGGCCATGTATATTTAATAATTAAATTAATGCTGGAATTGTATTATAAATAATGGAATTGATATTATTATTAATAAACTATGTTCTTTATGATATTTTGCTTTATGATATTAAAGAACCCGACGGCCTGTTTCCTCCTCTTCTGACTTCACCTTCCTCGACTTCCATATTGGCTTCGTGGAAAAATCCTTTGGTTTGGAACAGCAACGAGGGGCCTCTGTGTCAACTCCAGTTTAGGGTCACGGGGTCAACAGACAATCAGATTGTAAAGTGAGGTTGATTTTATTTCCTATTAGTTCGCTATTAGAATTAAATTTCTCATAAATTTTTTTTTGTAAAAGACTTTTGTTTAAAAAAAACTGTCATAATTTCCTTAATTTTCCATGAATTTAACTTTTAATTCGATTAAAAATCATTCAAAAGCCTGTACCCGAGTCCGACCAGTGCCACGTCGTTTCTCAAGAAGGACCTCCTTCCTTTCACTTCCTACTCGTTCCGATTGGTGGCTATAAATAGCTTCGGGTCAAAGTTCTCCGAATGGGCGGCTCTGGTCACGAGGCAAGATGGTAGGAATTGTGTCAACTTTTTAAAAGAACCATTTATGTTTATCTCTTAGTATTATTTTATTTTATTATATTATTTTGTTTTTATTATTTATTATATTAATTTCAAATAATTGCAATAAACACTTTCTTTACACAAAAAAAAAACAATAACAATATTTTCCACAGTTCCTAGTGGCTTGGACTCTCCACTGCTCCTAAACATAACCTCCCGTAGCATAACGTTGTCGTGGCAGCCTCCTATGGTAACCAACGGCATCGTCACGTCGTACGAAATCTTTGGAAGCAACGACGTCAACGAGACGGTAGGTCTTCGGCACATACACGCATGCACGCACATACAAAAATAATACAGTGTAGTGTTTTGTTTACTCGAATAAATTATCTCATCCAATGACAACGCATCGGCTACTTGTCACCGTCCAATCAGAGAGAATGATTCGATTTACTTCAGAAACCAGGAGACACCTTATTGGCCGTGTTCAATGACTTGGTACCGTTCAGTAATTACAGTTTCGGGCTGAGGGCTTGCACCATTGCTGGGTGCACTGAAACCAAATCAACTCCTGATTTCACAACCCTTCCTGATGGTGAGTGTAGATTATGATTATCATAATTGGTTATTAATTGTGATATTTGAATATATAATGAGTAATCTATTCGGTCGTATTTTCTATTAAAAATTATGCTTCATTTTGGGCCACACATTAAGTGCATTAAATTGAATTTTTTAGAAATTCTTATATAAATTTAGCAATAAAATATCATGTAAATATTCGTGTAAATGCAGTGCCAGAAGACGTGGCAATTACCAGCATTGAATCTCCATCTCCAACCAGCGTACTCTTGACTTGGAAGACTCCAACCAAACGAAACGGTATCATAGTCCAATATGAACTCTGGAGGTCGAACGACTGTCCCGTCAACGACACGGGAAGCGACGACTCGTCCAACAACTCGACCGGAACATCCGAAGTCGCGGTTTTTCCGCCCGGGAATTCCACGTCGTTCGTTTACCTGGACGATTCTCGTGACATTCTTCCGTTTACCTGTTACAGTTATCGACTGATTGTTTACAATCACAAGTTCCATGGTAGTAGCTCCTGGGTATCCATAACAACCAAAGCCGCAAGTAAGTCATTGATTGAAAAGGTTGATTCAATTATATATCTTTAAATATAATAAAAGATAATTCACTTTATATGTATCTTTATAGGTTCAAATAATTTTTTGTGATTTTTATCTTTAGAAAACTATTCAAATTGAAGCGAAATTTAAAATAAAAAAACCTATTGAAATTAAATTTATAAATAAAATTGTCAGACGTAATTAAGAAATAATTTCAATGTGTTTCCAAATCACCACAAAGGACCCTCAGGTCTGCTGGCGCCATTTTGTGTTGCCTACAACTCAACCGTGGTGTTAGTCACGTGGTTTCAACCGAAACATTCAAATGGTCTTCTGACATCTTACACCGTCGTCATTGGTCGATTGAAAAGAATTCAAATTTCAAACGTCAGCATTAACTCGTTGGAAGTCTCTGATCTCTCACCTTTTACTGAATACAAAGTGTCTGTTGTGGCTTGTACAGGTTTGTTAATTATTTCTATTTAAGAAGTTTTTAATTTATGCAGTTAATTGATGTTTGATATTTTAATTTATTTTTATTTAAGTTTTATTTAATTTTTTTCAAGATGGAGGATGCACTGAAAGCCCTCAATGCACAGTCAAAACGGATCCGGCCAATCCCGAGGGTCTCAGTCCTCCTGTGGCCACGCCCATTTCACAAAAATATGCATCCCTGTCTTGGTCAAAACCTTTAAAACCTAACGGACCAATGAGCAACTTCGAGCTGTTGAGGATGACAAAAGCTCAGCCACTGATTGGTTGGAGTGTTACGTGCAAATAAATTATCGAGAATTTTTAAATTTAAAAAAAAAAGCATTTAATTTGCCTTTCAGAAAATCCAGTAGGTCTGGGACAGTGGTTCAGTGTTTATAATGGTGACCTGTTGACCTTTGATGATACTGACCTAGATACCTTCACTACTTATGTATACAGGTCAGATATCTGATGAAATATAACTTTTTTAACGATAATTATCCGTTATTTAATCCAAAATCTTTTTGTATTTAATAACAAATAAAAAATTGATTTATTAAAGAAATTATTTGGTTTTTATTTTATGTTTCAAAGATTGGATTTCTACAACGGTTTCGGACGCATAACGAGCAACGACTCGTCAGAAATAACCACGTTCAGCGGAATTCCCAAGTTGCTACCAAAAATAAACGTCACTGTCTTCAACTATTCATTAGTTCGTGTGTCCTGGGAAATACCAGGCAAGTCAAAAATGAAATAACCAATTAAATAAATTACAAATAAATTAATCATAATAAATAATTATTCGCGCAGCGGCAAAGGACATCCAAGGTCGCGTGGATGCCATCGAGGTCATTGTTTTCGATCAAAACGAGAACAACCAGACGTCTCCTAAACCAGTTTTTGATGACCTTTTGACCCGACCTTCAGATCCAAACCTTACCTTACCGAACCAAGTTGACCTCAGAAACCTTCGACCTCTGACCAATTATTCAGTGAATGTGTCCTTTACGATGTATGGTGGAGGGACTTATGCTGGCGATATCATATATTTCTCCACCCCAGACGGAGGTATGGAAATGTTAATGAGGCAATTATTGTAAAAAAATTAAAAGTAATGAATAAATAAAAAGATAAATAATTAAATAATGAAATTATTGTAATTTAATTGAGAATTGCTTAAATGCTCACGACATTCAAGGTTAACAATTTATCAGTTCCAGAAGACCTGCCTCCGCCGACCTTCAAAGTCATCAACGATTCGTCGGTTCAAATATTCTGGGTGGAGCCGAAAGTCTCGAAAGGACCAATAGTGGCTTATTATATATTCGTAAACGAACGCAAAATTGACCCGCAGACCAATCGGTCTGGATCGTACGTACTGGGCAACTTGATGCCTTACATGGTGTACAACATAAGCATAGAAGCTTGCAATGAATACTCGTGCATCATTAGCCAAGCTTCTAGTTTCACAACCAGCGAATCTGCTCCAGAATACATGAGTCCGCCAAAGGTCGTCGAGGTCAAAGGTCAAGGCCTGATCAGTATCACCTGGGATCCTCCAGAACGAAGGAATGGAATTATTCTGACCTACGAGCTTTACAAAAAACAGGAGTACGCACCTTGCGTTGGGTCGGTCGATTTCCAATTTTTATAAATTTTTAATTTAAACGATTAAATACGATCTCAAATAAATTATTTATTATTTTAAATTTTAAAACTTATGTGCTTATGTTGCATGGAATTCAGGACATCACCTGCAACGGAGAAATGCAAATACATTACCTGCGATGCTTTGCAAGCCTTATGTGGAGACCAGTGCTATTCAGGATATAAGGTGAGTCTGTAAACAATGAATCAATGATTATTTTAAATAATAAGTTATCAAAACAATAAAACAAATGTCAAAAAGATACTATTGCAGAAAATATGAAAAATATTATCGATATATTATAAAATAAATTTTATAACATAAATATTATATTATAAGCTTAAATGATAATTTATTACAAAATAAAATTTTCAAGATTTGTTGCGACGGAGAACTGCATTCCATAAAAGCTGGCTATGAATGCTGTGGCAGCAGCTACGTTCCAGGCAGGGAAAGCGAAAGTGACGTGTGTTGTGGTGGGGAATTCCACAAAAAAATGGACGACTTTCAATGTTGTGACGGATGGTGAGCAAAGTTCATATTTTCAAAATTTAAAATCGACTGATTAATAATAATAACAATAATAATAATAATAAGAAGAAGAAGAATCAAAATCTTAATGAAATTAATTAATGATAATAATAAAATAATAATATTAATAATAATAATAATAATAATCAAAATCTTAATGAAATTAATTAATGATAATAATAATCAATAATAACATTAACACCCATCAACATAACCATCAACTATTGTAAAAGAAATACAATTTAATAATTTAAAAAAAAATTGAACATTTTAATTCAGGTATGTAAAGGTTCTAAGCGGACAAATTTGTTGCAAGGATCCGAACGAAGACAGGATCGTTGTTGACTACGGAGACGTTTGCTGCGGCTCCTCGCCCTATCATCTCGGAGGATCGCAGTTGTGCTGCAACGGTTAATTATTATTGGTTGTCAGACGGTCTTAATTAATATTATAATTAGTTAATAATTAACATAATATTCATATTGACGAGTTGAATATCCATTTTTATTGTATTTTATTTATATTCTTGAATATCTTCACCCTACCATTTCGAGGGTCGCAGTTGTGCTGTAACGGTTGGTCAGACGGTCTTAATATTATAATTAGTATTATAATTAATTAATAATTAACATAATATTCATATTGACGAGTTGAATATCCATTTTTATTGTATTTTATTTATATTCTTGAATATCTTCACCCTACCATTTCGAGGGTCGCAGTTGTGCTGTAACGGTTGGTCAGACGGTCTTAATACTATAATTAGTATTATAATTAATTAATAATTAACATAATATTCATATTCACAAGTTGAATATCCATTTTTATTGTATTCATTTATATTCTTGAATATAATTTTTTTTTCATTATATAATTTGCTCATTTTCATCCCCTTTAGGTCAGCTGCATTCGAAGTGGATGAGGCAGTGTTGCGGAGGCAAAATCGTCGACTCCGCCCTCGCCTGTTGCCGTGGATACAGAGATGCCGTTCCTGGAATCGTTTCCGTCGAAAACGAAACCACGTCCGACGACGGCATGAGTTACAAATGGTACACAAGAAGAGAAGGTTTTGACTGTTGTGGTCAAGATTATGTATCTAGGTCGTCGAGCATCTGCTGTACTGACGAATCATATCGTTGGAAAGTATGTCAACTTACAATCTGCGCCATTGATCGTCAGATAGAGTATCTGAGATTAATTAACATATTCTGTTTTTAACTTACTTGCCATAGGTCCATTCGATTCCTAGCGGCAACCAATCGGCATCGTCGTCGGTCCAAGACGTTCAGAAATGTTGCGGACTGAACCTCGTTTCTGATTCTCTGGGTTGTTGCTCTGGTTCTGCTTACAACACTCAAGCTGAAGTTTGTGCTGACAGAGATTCTGCTGAGACGAATTCGGGTAATAATTATTATTTTCATGGAGAATAATATCTGGATAATAACTTCAAATAAATTCCATTATAATCTCCAAAAGGGTGTGGCTTAGGAAAGGTATGCTCCAAAACCCCATCCACTCAGAACGCTGTCTGCGGAGTCTGCGAATTCGATTGGTTCAACAAGCGTTGTTACTCCGCCCACAAACCTCGGCCATTGGAAGAGGATGGCGACGGAGTGTCCACGAATTCCCCAGAAAAGGGGTGTTTTGGGACAAGTGTTCTTATTTATTCTGGGTTGAATCAACAATATGAAGGTTCGAATGTGTTGTTGTTGCTGCTGCTGTTGTTGTTGTTATTGTTGAATACTCCACTTTATGATTTGATTATATAATTTATATCATTTTAATAATAATGATAAATAATTAATCATTGCAATATTCATTAAGTAATTAATTAATTAATCACAAATTCAACCTTAACATTCAGACAAGGGCGTTCGACACTTCACAAACTATTCCTACCACGTGATTGCCATCAATTCCGTCGGCATAGCGACCAGTAACGACACCCTCATAACCACCGCCCCCGGGATTCCCCAGGACGTCGATCCCCCCGAGGTCGAGGTCAATCCGTCCGATCCTTTTTACGTCGTGCTCACCTGGGTGTCACCTGGACAGCCAAATGGTAACATCTTTAGGCTTTTAAAATTATTTATTTACTACTATTATTTCCACTAGTAATAACGATTGATAATCATGATAACTATTATAATTATTATTATTATTATTGTCTACAATCTATACCTGAGTAATAATCTATATTATATGAATAATAGTAATAATTATTAAATATTGTTATTATTGAATAAATCAAACAATGCAGTAATATCAAAGTCCTACCATTAGGTCCCATTCTGTGGTATGCCATCATGAGGGATTCAATGGAAATATCCAGAATATCATCATCATCATCACAACCAGGAAAGTTCAGCTACCTGGATAACAATGCAGTCGTTCCATTCCAGGTGTACCAATATTCCATCCAGGCGTGTACATCGTCTGGATGTAACAATAGCAGATCGGTTGGTTTTAAAATATTTTCCTTGGTATTCCAGTGATTAAAATTTAAAATCAAAATTAACTTATTATTATTATGTATTTATTTATTTATTATTTATAATTGGTTAAAAGTTAATTTAATAATTAACTTAAACAATTCAGGTCTACGTAATGACCAAGCAGGGTCCGCCAGACCAATTTCCACTGCCCACCATCGATCCCCTCAACTCGACATCCCTCGAAATAAAATGGAACGATCCGATCAAGCCCAACGGATTCATAACCGGATACGTCCTTCAGATGGTACGACCCGTCAGGAAGGAGATCAAAGTCGAAGGAGGGGAGAGGATCGGTTATGGTTCTTATGAGCCACTAAGTCACTCCTATGTCATTACAGGTTAAGGATTGTATAGTCATCGAGTGGATTTATGAATTATATTTTAATTATTTCTCTAAATATAATAATTAATAATAATAATAAGTGTTTAAGGAAAATAAATTAACATGTATATTAAAAATAAAATGTAAATAAACGAACAAAACGATAAATATAGTTTATATATAATTATATTTATTATAATTATAAATTAATTAATTAATTTAAATTAATTAATTCACAAATAAACATTTACATTTGAAGATCTGACTCCGTTCACCAATTACTCGTTCAACTTAAACATTTGCACGATGGCCGGATGCTCCACCAGCGACACCTTTAGTGGTGCCACGTCACCTGGAAAACCCGCAGGTAGGTGGAAGCAGTGTTATGGTTGACAATAAAATGAACGAGAATTTTACAAGAATTATTTTAAAGCGATGAAAATAAGATTTAAAACTTTATGTCGTTTGGAAATAATTATTTAATAATAATTTAATTAATAATTATTGAATTTATTAAATAACTAATATAATTAATAATAATAAATATTAATTAATTTAATTTAATAATTAATTATTAGGGCTCATTAAACCTCTGCTGTTGATCGTCGGACCGATTCTCGCGGTCCAAGCATCCTGGTCGCCTCCTGCTCTTCCGAATGGAAATTTGCTTGAAGTTGGATTGGAAAGATCGCTGGGTGGAATGTCTTACAACAGAATCTTCTCGATTCGAACGACTTCAAACTCTTCCGTCTCCGTCTACGACGACTTCGGCATTGCCCCCGGCAACCAATACAAATACAGGGTCTACTTTTCCACTTCTGCCGGAACTGGTTATTCTCCCGAGTCGCCCGTTTTCATCCCGAATTCGATCCCTGCCGACGTCAACCCGGAATTCACGAACTCTAAAACCCTGTCCGACTCCTCGGTCACGGTCGAGTGGTCTTCGGGCGTAAACAACAGGAGTTCGGCAGTAACTATCGGGTCCTACAACATTTTAGTCATAACCGATCACGTCGTTTACACCGTCATCACGAGAAGAATGCTACCAAACGCAACTAATTACACGCAGAATATCACCAACCTCAAACCCTACACTTCATACAACATTAGGATTCAAACCTGTCTTCCCGGCTCGGACAATTCTTGCGGAACGAGCCGATCGGAAGTTACTTTGAGAACCGATCCCGCTGCTCCGCTCCGGCAACGGCCGCCGTCGACAAAGTCTCTGAGTCCCCAGTCGATCCTCGTTTGGTGGAATCCTCCCGCACTGCCGAACGGACCGATAAAGAAGTATCTGCTGTACAGAAATAGTAAATCATCGCCGACTCCCGATTCCTCTCCTCAAATAATCTTTCCGACCGAAATCCTGGTCGCAGATCTTCCCCCGAACGTCATGGAATTTGTGGATGCTGCCGAGACGTTACGACCGTACTCGGAGTACGAGTACAGAGTTCTGACGGTCGGCGCGGCAGGGGAGACGTGGAGCAACTACACGACAGTTCGAACCCTCGAATCTCCTCCCGAGATCCTCTCGGAACCCGATGTGACTCTCGTGTCGTCGACGGAGGCAGAAGCCTGTTGGAAACCTCCGCTGAAGCAGAACGGTTTGATCGTCGAATACTCGTTGACCTTTTCGAAGGTCGTTTCTCCGAACTCCACGACCTCCAATCCTCCATCGGTGTTCGTTAGACTTGCTGGGCAGACGACGTGTGCCAACGTGAGTGGATTGGATCCTTACAGTAGCTACATTGCCAGAGTTACCGCCGCTAACGGTGCAGGATCGGTGACCAGCGACTGGAGTAAGCCTCTGATGACTCGCCAGAGTTCCCCGTCGGGAGTTGAACCTCCGACCTGCGAGCCTGTCGTCGGAGGCAGGTCCGTAATTTTGACTTGGAGAGACCCCGTTCTCGAGAACGGCATAATTATATATTACCAAGTCTACCTAAGAAATTCTTCAAACACCATGAATTATGACCAACAGATTGAAACCCCAAAATCTGTTTATAAAGGACTGAATCATCAAGTCGAAGTTGGCAATCTTGTGCCATTCTCAGGTTACTTTTCTAGATTAGAAGCTTGTACGTCGGCAGGCTGCTCGAGGTCGCGATGGAGGTCGTTCTTCACCGCCCCGGCTGCACCCTCCGTGCCCCCCGAGGTCAAAGGTCCTCCGTCGTCCTCGGTTTCGTCGGTCAGTCTGGAGTGGTCGATTCCACCCCCGACTTACGGTCCTCTGACGAAGTTGGCGGTTTACAGAAGCAAGGAGTCGCTTCTTAGAAACACTTCTGTGAACAACGGCACGGGTGGAAACGAAACCGTAAACTCTGGAAATCCCAGGTTCAGAAGGTCAACAGACGAAGGAAATTTCGAGCTTCTCTACGAAATGGAAGTCGATGCTGATATGAAGACATTTTCATACAATGATACGAGTGTTCAACCCTTCAACAGTTACAGGTGAGACGATAGCATGCTAAACTATTTCTTATTTCTTCAGGCAAGCTTCTGCAAAATTATGCATTTTTGTAATTACATTTTTATGACACACTTTTAAATTAATTTTTATGCATTTGTTCTCAATATCCATCAGTCTTTTAATACAATTACTAAGTTATTTATTTAAATATTTCTCCAAAATTTATTTATTTTTTGACTTACAATGCACTTTTCAACTCCAACAAATTTGCATGTAAACTGTCATCTCTACTTTTAGGTACTTCCTACGGATGTTTAATAAAGCAGGCTACATTGACAGCCCACAAATCGAAGCTACCACGCCCCAGGCTCCTCCTTCATCTATTGCTCCTCCCATCATCGAATTGATTCCGTTTCAATTCGATAGACTCCTCGTTACCTGGAGTGCTCCGTCCAATCCGAACGGGGTTATCCAAAACTACCAATTAAATCGCTCCGATCTTCGGATGTCTCGGCATTTCTCGGCAAATGCTTCTCTAAGGTTCGTGGATGCCGGACTATCCGCTTACACGGTTTACCGGTACGCGATTACCGCCTGCACAGAAGGCGGTTGTACGTCGAGCGAGTTCAGCTCGATGAGAACATTAGAAACCGCACCTGCCTCTGTCGATCCCCCGCAAGTGTCGGCAGCCACACCCACTACTCTGACTGTCAATTGGAGCGCACCAAGCATGACCAACGGTGTGCTGAATCACTACGAACTAAAACTCAATTCTCGAATTATCTACAGCGGTATGAATACGTCGTACGAGATACAAAACCTCGTCCCTTATACCGTATATTCCCTGTCGCTGGTCGCTTGCACCGACGGCGGTTGCACCGAAAGTGCGGCTACCACGGCAACGACCGACCAAGCGAAACCCGAATCGCTCGAACCTCCCGAACTCGTTGTCATGTCTTCGAGCGGAATCAAGGTCACGTGGAGTGCACCCAAACGACCCAACGGACCAATGACGCTCTACGAATTGAGACGCAACGGAAGTCTCGTTTACATGGTCACGCCTGAAAGGACGTCGGGTAAGATGCATGACTCGTGGAGTTACTTAAAGTAGTATACGTTTAAAATAACATATTTGCTGATGAATTTATCTTTTACATTAGCATTATTTATTTTATTATCACATTAGATAACGAATCCACGGCATTTCCAAATTCCGGAATAGCTTCAAAAATGTGGACCTTTCTGGACGCGAATCTCTCTCCTGCGACGACTTACTCCTATGACGTTACAGCCTACAATCCAATTGGTCAAGTCTCTAGCCAATCGTCATATGCCATGACTCCATCCTCTGCCCCTATTGGATTATCACCTCCCATTCTGGAGGCCCAATCAGCCACTAGCATACTGGTTTCCTGGAATCCACCACTGATTCCAAACGGACAGATTACCAGTTATGGTGTTTATCTTTCACTCTCCAACATCGACGACAAAAGTGATTTGACTCCTCCCAGCAAACGAATCAAGAGAGATCTTGAAAACCCCACTGTTCAAAGTCAAGGTCAAAGTGCAAAACTAGTCTACAGAGGACTGGACTTGTCTACTTTGGTAACCGACTTAGAGCCATTTGTAAGTTATTCTATGAGCGTGCAGGCCTGCACTTCGAGCGGTTGCTCCATGAGCGACGAAAGTCATACGAGAACGCTGGCCGCCCCTCCGACCGACCCGAGCCCTCCTCGGTTGACATCGTTTCCCAACCTCCACAATTCTGACCTCCTTCCAGAGGTTGGGGTGGAAGTGACCTGGTTGCCTCCAGGAAAGACGAACGGAATCTTGCTGCAGTACATGCTCTTCAGAAAGACGTATCGTCCGGAATCCATGGGTTGGTAATTATTCTTGAGACTTAACGTTACATTCTTATCTTAACTCAAATGATCTGTAAATTGCAGAAATTATCTTTTATTCCAATACGAGTTGGTTTTTAAATTAACAGACGAATCTGCTGGAAAGCTGCTGTATGCCGGACTGGATCTCAATTTCACAGACCTCGATCCAGCCCTCCTGCCCTTCACCTTCTACCAATACAAGGTGGAGGTGATCAATTCTGCCGGGAGTTCGTCGAGCGATTGGCTCACGATTTTAACTTGGGAGGGAATACCCAAAAATATCTCTGCACCACTAGTCCAGGTGAGTTCCGTGGAATTTTTCACTAGTAAAGAATTTTAGTTCAGTGGAGTTTAAATATCATGAAATGTTGTTTATAATTATAGTTACTGTATGTTATTGCTTTATTTATTGGTATTATTTTGAACAGAACATATCGTCAAAGGGTGCCCAGATATTCCAAGATCCTCCTGGCAGTCCAAACGGGATTATCATCAACTACACTCTCTACTTGAACAACAAACCGGTAACTGGCTTTTTCAAATGCATTGCGATGATGGTGGTGGTGGTGGTGGTGATGCTCATGATGATGATTACATGTTGAAGAACAATTTGTGTTGTATGTATAAGAAGTTTTGTTAAATCTTTCCAATTTATAGATAGCATACCAAGTGATGGTGAATGATAAAATAATATCCACTTCATTATTGTTGTTATTTTTTTTTAAATTAAATATTTAAACAATTATTGTTATTAAAGAATTATTATTGAAACAATTAAACATATATTCTACAATCTTATTGTAATCTATTATGAATTAAAATTTTCCATCCAGGAAGCGATGAGCAGTGGTTCACAATTCTTTCTTCATGGGTTAACTTCTGCCACCAAGTACATCTCAAAAGTTGTCGTCTGCAACAAAGCGGCTTGCGCGTCGAGCCCCGAGGTCGAATTTCTGACCAATGGCGAACCTCCTCAAGGTTCATCACAGCCAATCGTTTCAAACGTGACTTCTGATTCGCTCCTAGTGTCCTGGCTGGAACCGACCAATAAAAATGGGTTCAATATGAGGTGCTTATCTTTGAAACACAACAAAGTAGTTTAATAATATAAAATATATTTTAATTAATAATGCAATCATTGTAGCTACCATCTTAGCTATAGAACTTCTTGTCCACTGCCATATTCTCTGGACGTCAATAACCAGCCAATAGGATATAATTGCCAGGACGGATCGTTTCTGATTGGTTACACTGGTTCGGACAAGGAATTCCTACTGATGAACCTCATTCCTTATACAAAATATGACCTTCAACTCGTCTCCTGCAATGAAGCGGGATGCTCCGATGCTACGTCATCTAATGATATCACAACTTTAGCAGATGGTTAATGATAGTACTATTACTAATAATAATAATACCAATATAATAGTACTATTACTAATAATAATACCAATATAATAGTACTATTACTAATAATAATACCAATATAATAGTACTATTACTAATAATAATACCAATATAATAGTACTATTACTAATAATAATACCAATATAATAGTACTATTACTAATAATAATACCAATATAATAGTACTATTACTAATAATAATACCAATATAATATAGTACTATTACAATGAACCATTACAATCAACCATTGACTTTCTTCAACTTTTCTCTAAAACAATATCCAATCGCATATCTTGCAGTACCTCGATATAGAAATGGTCATCCACCAATCGTAGAGCGCCTTCGAAGCTATCTCACTTTCAATTGGTCGGAAAGCTTTTATCCGAATGGACGAATCAAATCCTTTTCTTTGTATAAGGACGGCCATCTTCAGTTTTCCGGGTCGAGTTTGACGTTCATAGACGACCTTCAAGATAAGAATACGAGTTAGTCGTGAATATTCATTATCCTAATTATCATAACCATAGTTAATTGGCAGAAAGCATTATTGCTTGTCTAAATTTTAATGCAAATATTTGGAGATTTTATAAAGTTTTTTTGCTCAAATGACAGAAATTGAATTAAAAATGTTTTCCAATCAGGTCACCTTTATAAGGTTACCGTGGCAACTGAGTTGGGCTCTGCATCCTCACCAGACCTGCTTTATGATCCCACGATGCCCTACCTTAAAGGTCTCGTGAACTTTTGAATTTTTTTTTAAATTGAATTTAAACTGTTGATTAATATTTTAAAATTTGAATTATTAATTAATTAATATCTTTAAATTTAAACTGTTAATTAATATTTTTAAATATTTATTTACAGAAACAAACAGCACCGGAAGTAAGGATTTTGAGACGTTTGATAACACTGTATTTATGTAATATAATAATTAATAAATTAAGTTTATACTATTCAATAAACAATATTATTGTGTTTATAGTATTATAGCTCGTAATGTTTAAACAATTATTTTAACAAATTTTAATTCATTTCTCAACTTATCAATGTGAAAGTCTGATGTTATCTTTGAATTGATGAGAAACAATGACAAATGAAACATTTAAGTACACATAAGTCATGAGAAATGATGATGATGGTGGTGGTGATGACGATGACAGTGATCTCACAAACCTCACTAAAGTTTCAGAGGACGTGACCTTGACCCTTCCATCTTCGGAAGAACCTTGGAGGTTTTACGAGGAAAAGTGGTTCATCATTTCGATAGCAGTTCCGAGCATCGGCATCGTCTTCTTGTTCTTCTTCCTGTTCGTCTTCTGCTACTGCAAGTGCAGGCGAAAGGGCGTGCCCTATTCCAAACAAGATGGCAGCGGAAGCAGTCTCTCTGCTGCGACCAATCGCGGATCCACGACGTCCCGCAACGAACTGGTTTATCAAGTCCCCGTCGATTTCCAAGAGTACACGAGCCCCGCTTTTAGCGACGATTGGTCCAGCGAGCGAAGCAGTGCCGGAAGCAGCCCCGTCAAAGAGGGCGGTACCGGAAAACCCGACGAGTTGCAGCCTTGGAAGTACTTGAAGGATCGGCAGGAAAGGCGACGAAGTTCCAGTCCGCCATTTTCTCCCGCCTCGAGCGGAGAGAGCGTGACGGTGGCGGAGGTCATCGGCTCGAACGAGGTCAGAGGGAAGGGGGCCGAACCCCTTCAGAAATGGAACAACGATTCGGACAGGATCCACATTCCGGACGTGACGATGCCGGGAGTAGACGAGGAAGAAGAAGACAATGATGGACTCCAGAACTTCGTGGTAAGTTATGCTAGGATTTCATTTCTAGATCTTCAATAAATAAATATTAAATCATTTTTGTTGAAAATTCAACAAAAAAAATGTTTTGAAGCAATATTTTTCAATATTAATCTTCTGAAAAGAGTCCTTCCTTTGCATCGGTCAGCAAGTCCTTCAAACTTCTGATATGTTTTGTATTCTCTGAACACATACAATTACTGAAGATTGTTTTGTTTATGTAGGAAAATGTCTTCTTCAGGGGCACTGCTGATTCAGGCAAACTTCCTGACACCAAGATTTGATTAATTTTTCTGTTCTCATATCTGACTATAAATTTCTAAATTAATCGATTTATTGAAGTATTTCTGAAATTATATATTATATTCATATTTATTTATTTATTTAATCTGAAATTTTCAAGATTTAAGCAAATATTTGGCTTAAATACATTTAAACTAGACGTATTACTTATTATTTAATACTTTCACTATTATTTATCAATTATAATATATATTAATATGTAATATATTTATTATTTCTAATATTTCAAGTCATAAACTCTGACTTACAAGAAGGTGCATGCAATTATATTTATAAATTGTCGTATCAGGTCTGTCTCGATTGTTGATTCTTGAAAATGTTGCTTAAGTCGGAATTGAAGCCTCATGTTTTCTATTTAATGTTTTATTTTGTTTTTTTTCAAATCTTATTTAATGTTTTGTTTTATTTTAAAATATTATTTAATGTTTTTGTTTTCAAATCCTATTTAATGTTTTCTTTTCATATTTTATGTTCAACGGCTCCATCGACATCTTTGGTCTCCCGGTCTTTTTTGAACATTGCAAGTTCCCAAAGCAGAACGATTCAGCATGTGAATGTTTACGTTTCATGAGTCATTTTGTAAGACTATCTTCGTGTCTTCCACGACAATTTCATATTTCACGTATGCCTCTTGTTTGAATTTCATGTAAACCTTTGGTGTCAAATAGGGATGGTGTACTTGAGTACTTGTGCTTAAGTACTTGTGCTTAAGTACTTGTGCTTGAGTACTTGTACTTGAGTACCTATAATTAAGTACTGTTAATGGAGTAAGACTTTAGTAATTCTAATAATAAATTCTACATAATAAATAAAACATGGCAAATGAAATAGGATTCAAGGATCAGTCTTAATGGTGCACATGACTCAGCTAACAGAATATGAGTAAATACAATTTGAACGACATTTTGAAAAACATGAAAAGTTTAATGGATTGAAATTGTTCTTGGATCTTCTGTGGCCATAGCACTGAATATAGAAACATTTGAAGGTAAAGCTAAAATAGACAGGTAGCGAAGTATCTGCATAAGTACTTTTTTTTCTTCTGTACCTGTGCTTGATCCTTCGAAACCTGATCCCGTATATATTTATAAATAATATAACTATATAATTAAAAAATGGAAAATTAAATATTTATTTAACGAAATGACCCAACATTCGTAGAGGTATCAAAACGATACTTATACCAACCTGGCGAATGAAATATAATCGTGAAGGCGCATGATATTACTTAAAATTGACTATTTGTCAAGTTTAAAAGGTGTTTATGTTAATTTAAATAACTTAAAAATCTATTTATTAACAAAGACAAATCATAATATAAATATTTAGCAATTTAAGATGACATTAAACCCTGATACATCGAGACACCTTTAACAAAGACAGCTTCTAGCATGTATTATATAAATAACGCTCGCACCAGCCCTTCTGCCCGAACGAGCCTCGGTGGTCCGGGGTGCAGGCTTCAAACCTGTAGCCGATTTGCGTCGGAGTGGTTCAATTCCACCCTTCGGGCGTTGGGTGTCCCTTTGGGGGTACTTCGGGGGTAGGGGTGAAGTACCTGGTGTTTGTACTCGCGGCAGGGGTGCCGACCTTTGGTACTTGTGCTCGTGCCTTGGGTACTGTGATCGTACGTGTACTTCAGGTACCTCTGCTTGCACTCGGTACTTGAGTACTTGTACTCGTGTCTCCGGTACTTGTTCCCGAGTCGTTGGGAGGCAGGTCTGTGGTTTGATAGGGAGGCAGAGGGCTCGCCCTCCACGTGGTGCTTCCAAGCAAAGCGGCCGGAAGAGCTTCGGCGCCACGCCAACTTTGATGGTGGCTTCCGTTTTAGGCTTATTTTATCTTGTTAAAATTAAGTGATCAAACGTAAAGTTACTTGACGATTGTTTTTATTACATTGGAACAATTCTGACTGCAAAGCTGCGAGCAGAAAAGTACTGAAAAATAGATGGTACTTGACAAAGTACTTGAAAATCCAAGTACTTGTGCTTGGACTTGAATCTTGAGTACTTGTGTACTTTGTCCTCCAGTATTTGTTTCCATCTCTACCCATAGGAGTGCTGAAGCAGATGGCTAGCCGTGGGTCGTTACGAAGGAGAGAGAAGGATTTATGGAAATTACGATGATTTTAAATTGATATTGAATGACTGTACTAAAATTAATTTATTTTTTAATTTGTTTATTTTCAAGAACCCTTAAAGAAATGATTTGAAATTACTAACAACGTAACTAACCCTTCGCATGTCTTTCAAAGCTTCCATTCGAATGAAGTAAAAATTATTACAATGTTTTGTTAAACGTTATTATTGGTGAGAATTAAACACAAATCTATCTTAAAGTTGATGATTCAATGAATAATATCATCAATAGGATTTAATTTGTGTAAACATTATTGAAACACCTCTGATAGGAAACAGCGAAACTGGAGATTATAAAAGGACACAGTGACGGGCATTCAATGCCCGAACGAGCCTCGGTGGTCCGGGGTGCAGGCTTCAAACCTGTAGCCGATTTGCGTCGGAGTGGTTCAATTCCACCCTTCGGGCGGTGATTCTGTCGCGGGACCCTTTTTCTGTTATACTAACATAACAATGCTTGAATAAATTACTTTACTATAAAGGATCAGGTGATAAATTGATATACCTTTCCCTATTGCTGCACTCCAAAAATTTTGATGATCCAATTGGAATCCAAGAATTCCAGATCCTTGTTGTACTGCCTTGCGTTTTGACATGGTTTTGTTTGTCTCCAAATAGTTTTATGATAATTATTTTTATCGGCTAATATAATGCATAAAATTTCTCTAAGCGCCTGAAATTACTGGCAATATGGAAAATTATTTGCTAAAAACGAATGTTTCTTTTTACAAACACAATTAAAAAAAGATAACTGAAGAAAAATTTGCATTTCGTGATCATTCGTGAAGAAACTGATTCAAAGCCAACGTCTGATACCGATTTGTAAAAATGCATCGAACACCTATTCAATACCACAATAATTCACTATAAATTAGCGTTGACATATCTGATTATTAATAATTGTTTAAATTCCTTCAGAAATATAATTTAACCAGCTGTTTCCAATTTAAGTAGAAACACCTCTGACAGGAAACAGAAAATCTGGAGATTATAAAAGGACACAGTGACGGGCATTCAATGCCCGAACGAGCCTCGGTGGTCCGGGGTGCAGGCTTCAAACCTGTAGCCGATTTGCGTCGGAGTGGTTCAATTCCACCCTTCGGGCGGTGGTATGGGATTGAAGAGGGTTCCGTACCTAGGGATTTTGCCCGAATTTGCTCAACCTTCTCGGCGTTGGACGTCTCGACATGTGAGTCCCTGGTTACTTAGTTTTTATGATTTAGGTTAAGCAAGTTTCGGTTGTTTGGGGCGATTAATATTTTTCTATGTATCAGTTTGGACAATCATGCTTTAATGAACGATTTAATAACTTCAAATTTTGGGGATTTTAATCATATTGGCGTATAAAATGTAGTGAAGTTTATAAACTGAAAATAATTATATAAATGTTTTCTAGAGTCTTGAGATTGCAGCAGTTTATAAATTGTTACTTTTTGATTGATTTGGTGGTTTCCAACTTGACCCAGGAATTAAGTAAATAATATAAATTAATATTAAGATATGGGTCTTAATTATATAATTTATTGGAATAACCTAAATATAAAATATTTTATTAAAATAACTAAAATCTAAAGTACGTCTTTAGGAATTGAGATTACGCTCACATTTAGTTCGTTTTTAGTATTGACGCACTCGACGTAAACATTGTAGGTGCCTACAAAAATACTAAAAATTAGGTCTTAAAACTAAACATTGAAGATGTGCATTGATTGCGTTAAAGAAGAATATCCTGAAAGGGTGTGTTTTTGACTTCTTCTGTGGCTTATTTAAAATTTGTTGATAATATTTAATCCAGGAAGTTATTTATGGTAAATATGTTTGATGAAACAATAAATATATAGCATGATATTAAGTAGAAAAGATAAAACTATGTTGTTAAAGGTAAAGATACTAATGCAAACAATGATTGATAACACAAACAGTTGTTTTTGAACAATGTCATTTGGCAACATTTTTCACTTATTGTTTAATGTTTTGCAATTCAAGGATAGCATTTGCCTGGATGGAGGAGCCTATCTTATGAACTTTGTCTGTTGTTCTCAGTGCCAGAAGCAGGATGCTTTGGAAGTGGTGAACAAGAAGTTTGAAGATGACAGCAATGAAGAAGTCACGACATACGACCGTGAGACTCTACCACTTTTATTTGTCGTGATATTTTAAATTGTCTTTGTTGCATGCATCCATCCATCCATTCATCCACCCACCCACCATCCATCCATCCAATGAACCTTATGCTCACCTACAACCATCTTTAATTTCATGCAGATGTATGCGGCGAGTGTCAACACATCGTTGCCAGCCACGTTCACAGGTTCAAGGTCGACTCGAACTACCAGGAATACGAAATGAGTTGCCTCCTCTGCGGAGTCGGGGAGGATTCGAGGTCCGTCATGCCCTACGATCCCAGGAAGCTCAACCTGGCACTCTGTTAACCCAAGCTAATGCTAATGATTGCCATCAATTGGTTACATGAATGTGAATAATAAATGAGCTCATGGAATTAATTATGAATTAATTATGCAATAATATGCATCAAATTAGTCTATAAGACAATAAAAAAAACTTTACCTGCAGTTCTTGCATGTCTTACGTGGAGAATCCCAGGGTTCTGTTTGAATAAAACAGGGGTGGTGGTGGTAATTTGGTTTCTTGAGTGTTTGGATGGATGTGATGCTGATTGTCATGTTGATGGATGGGTGAATGAATGAATGAGCGACTGAACGAGTGGTCAAATGGACTGAAGGAATGGAAAGAAGAATTGTTGTCGACCAGGGAGTTATTGGAGTAATAAAATATCTGACGAAACATTTCATGGCCTCTTTCTGGTGGTTCTGTGAGTGGCTACCTCTCTTGTCCATGAATGTACCAATCCATCCATCCATCCAATCCATCCATCCCATCCATCCATTTGTCCATCCATATATCCTTCCTTCCATCCACCCATTCATTGTTGTGTTGCCACTGCATCTAGGTATTACGAACTCAAATCATATTTTAATTTACTGAAAGATTTGGATCGAGTAATATTTAAAATAATTATGATTTTCTGTTTTTATTATTATTATTTATTAACTGTTGGTTTTCCCAGACATTCTAATCTTAACCTTGTAGTTGTTGCTAGGATAATTTCCTTCTCTTTGTCAATATAGAGCATTTTTGCAGGTTTTTTTTTTTTTAAATAATTATTATTAATATTTGCATTAATCGTTTGATATTAGAATTCATCCTTTAATCAATCCATCCACCCGCCCATTGACCAACCCATCCATCCATCCATCCGTCCGTCCATCCACCCATCCATCCACCCATTGACCAATACACCCATCCATCCATCCATCCATTGACCAATCCACCCACCCATCCATCCAGGGCGCATGATGTGCGTGAGTGATGCCTTTGTGAGTCTGTCGTAAAACTTACACCGGATTTCAGTGCATTTCTTACTTCACTGCAACGCTTCGTTGCTTCCAGCCTCCTACGTTTCCTTCCGTCCATCGGCAACTACTCTCCACTTTGATTCTCATCTCTCTTTTTTGTCATTCTTCATATCTTCCTCTTGTCGTCTGTGCTTTGCCTGAATATTACCGATATTGTTATCTGGATTTGTGTAACTCAAGTATTTAATTGATTCAAATACGTTAAAATAAATAAGTTAATCCATATTTATTCCTTTAAAGCCAGCCAATGGGAAGAGGGGTTGCTGTTGAGAGATAATTCGAGTCATTAACAACGCCCTCGGGTCTAGTTTGGGCCAATTTTCACCCCAATTGTAATTGTATGACCGGTCGGCAGGCGAGTTTCCACGCGCGCGGGAAAAATCATGCCGATTGGCGGTTAAATATAAAAGGCACCGATCCGTTGTTTCGCTGTTGTAGATTTTGTTGGAAGCTCAAGTTAGAATGATTGGAGATGAATTGTCATGATAACAGAACGGCATTGTGCTTAGCTAACGATTTAAATTTCTCTATTTTGTGAATAAAATTGATCAGAAATGTTATGTTGAATTAAACTGAGATTGTTGCTGTTGTGTTGCGACTTCGTTTTCTTCTCTTGTGAAATCTTGTACCGAGGTAGGTCCTCTGTAACTCAATTTTAATTAATTTCTACTGAAAATAGCTTTTAATTTGTCAAATTATTAATATGTCAAATGAAATTGTTGAGCAAAGAAATATAAAACGGTGAAATCAATCATTAATTCAATGATTGGAGACATTTTTTTACTCTTTTGGTTCGTGCGTACTCATTCCATGCTATCTTGGATCGATTCAGTTTTTTTGGGAAGTTTTTTGTTTACGGTTTCAGTTCTTTGTCGTCGCCGTGCGTGACGCGACGCACTCCGATCACGTATTTCTGTGCAATCCTTGTTTTTAATTTCAATATCGCTCGTTCATTTTTCTTGTAGATATTTAGAGTAATGTGTTTTTATTATTATTATGTTTTTATATATACTATTCATGGCGCTATTAACCTTGTTTGTTTGTTATCATTTCGATACCCTTGTGATAACATTGCATGCTTTGCTGACCTCAAAATTGCACTCCATCAGTGAAATGTAATCTCATTATAATATTCATTTATTAATTAATGTTAAAAGATTATAATATTAAAAAATGGCTATTTATCATTCTCGTGAATAAACATTAGAAATTAAAGAAGGACAGAGACGGAGTGAGGCAAAGGGACAAATAACAAGTCTGACGAGATGAGGGATGAGTTATAAAATGTGCACTTTAACGTCGTCTCTTGCGAGTTGGAATGCACACAGTTTAATTTTATATCCTATCCATGCGGCACAGCCATGAAATACGCACTTAGTTACGCCTGGATGAATGTACGGATGGATAGGGGGTACGGATGGATGGATGGATGGATGGATGGATGGATGGATGGTTGGATGGATGGATGGATGGATGGATGGATGGATGGATGGATGGATGGATGGATGGATGGATGGATGGATGGATGGATGGATGGATGGATGGATGGATGGATGGATGGATGGATGGATGGATGGATGGATGGATGGATGGATGGATGGATGGATGGATGGATGGATGGATGGATGGATGGATGGATGGATGGATGGATGGATGGATGGATGGATGGATGGATGGATGGATGGATGGATGGATGGATGGATGGATGGATGGATGGATGGATGGATGGTTGGATGGATGGATGGATGGATGGATGGATGGATGGATGGATGGATGGATAGGGGGGATGGATGGTGAGGGATGGATGGATGGATGAAGGCGGGATGCATAGATGAAAGGAAGGAAGGAAGAAAAGATGGATGAAAGTTCCCAGACAAAAAAAAAGAACATGATACTTACGTTTGGTGCATTTTTATCGACTGCGTAGGAAAGTTGAACTGGTGCAAGCAGCGAAAAACATGGAAATTATTAAAAATTATAAAATCATTTCTTCCAACAACCACCGACTTGAACGTTTGACTCAGAATCATTCCGTAAGTCCATCAATCCATCCATCCATCCATCCATCCATCCATCCATCCATCCATCCATCCATCCATCCATCCATCCATCCATCCAACGTCACCAGCGAAACAAGTTACAGCAAATCAATTGTCCATTTTTTATTTCTTATTTATTTTCATTAGGTTTTAAATTATTACTTAAAGTATAAAATCATATTCACTTAAGAAACTTGTCGTAAAGGTCCGATGTCCCCGAGACGATTAGCTGAGGACTGCAAAGAATTGAAATCGATTTTGAGCGACAATCGAGTCAACACGTTGTCGTCTGCAAAGAACAAAAACAGAATCTACGGTTACAGCAGCTGGGGTCAGTACGTGGAAGATTCTTTCAACAGCGGCTCGAAATGCCTCAAACGAACCAAAGAATGCAGACAAAAAGGCGACAAGCCAAAGAAATTTAAATTCGATTTCACTTCCGGCGAGTTATTGAAAGGATCCAGGAAGTCGGATGACGTCGAAGTCACAAATCCAAAAACTGACGCGTATCGTCTCCATGACGACGGGCCTCGCGATTTCTATGCTTCGATCCCTGGCAGAAATGATACAGGGTTCGGTTTGGCAACTTCCGGCCAGCCGTTTTATCACAGTCCGAACGAAAACGAAACCGAGAGTCGCTGCAACAAAACGGGAGATTTCGTGGATTTTTACTTTCGAAATGACAAGAGCATGACCGATGATACGGATAGAGTTCAAGATTCCAATTATACTTCCGCAAGCGGTTTAATTCCTCGCCATCTTGTTTCGACATCTTCCTCGTCATTCACGTCATCGTCGTCGTCCTCATCATCCCTGGCTACCAATCTATACGGCGATTGTGGCTCTACCAACGACTACTACCACTACTACAGCTACTATTGTCATCAACCACAGCAACCACACTACTTTAACACGCCACCTATCGCAGGAAAAGATGTCGGATTCGCCTGGGACTATTTTGAGCCTCAACTTAATTCCATTTCCTATTTCCATCACAAGTCCTTTCCTCCATTTGATTGGTACCAATATGGCGACCAGTGGCAGGGATGGGCTGACCAACATTCCCAGGGGGAAAATGGCCAATACTACCCTTTCTGCTATACCAACCCGCCTTCTTGCGACACGAGCTCCATTCCGCACAAAGGCCAGGGATTTTCCAGGATCGAGAGTGAAAAATCGAAACGAAACCAGAGACACTTGTCCAACATCCAAAGACAGCCCGGCATGGATTCGACAATGGATCGTGAACTTCAAACAACATCCCAGAGACTTCCTGAGGTCGATTCGAGTTCAAGCTATTTCAAGGAAGCAGTTTCTCCTACAGCCTCCTCTTCTTCTTCTTTCTGCTCATCTTCTTCTCCCTGTTCCAAGTCTCGCGACGTGGACTCAACGGGGTCTCCCGGCATGCCATTCAATCAGAACGGAGGGCGGAGAGCACCAGTCGACCCGAAGATTAGCCAGTCGCAGTGGGGCGAAAAGAGCTGCCCTAACAATTGGCTGGCCGTCGACAAGACCCTGGTAGAGAACCTCATAGACAACATAATGACAGGGAGTAAGGCCAACGGCGAGGGACTGAGACTGGCCGTGTTGTAGCCCGAATCGAGAAACTTAGGGACGAGTCTTAAAGTTTCCATTTTGCCTCCATTAGTGGAGACAGATTCGTGCGTTGCTCGAGCGCTGATGTGATTTTAGTTAATACCGATTATTTATTGAATACATTTGATATTGTAAAATCTGAATTGACATTTTGTGACTTAATTGTAAGAGATCCATCAGAACCAGGCTTACCCATGCTCTATCATAGAATGATCTCAATGGGACCGCGTCATCATGACTTTAAGTCGTTAATAGCAGCCGACTCAGGCATTCAGTCCGATCACAAGTAACTCAAACTCCGTCAAGCAACGTCTATCGATTAAATGTAATTAACAACAAGCACCTAGAATCAAAGTATCCAAACCACGTGGCTACGGCTACGGAGCTTTGACCGAAGTATGGGGACGGCACGCGAACAGATCGCCGACTGCGATCGACTACGTCATGGCAGACCAAGACCAAGACGTTTCCTTGTAAACCAATTTACATACTTTCAGACCCGGCTCCATTTCAGTACAAAACGTACGACAGATGCGATGCCGGCCAATCATCCTCCCGTGCGACCGGCCAATCGAAGTAAGTCAGAACAAATAAGGCGGAGGTTCGCGAGGGTTGTGGGGTGACAATTTCCTCGCTTCGCTCATTGGAATGACGGTCGGTGGTCTTCTCTCGTAGCGAAACTTACCTGGAACCAACAAAAAAAAAACGTATCCGTCCAATCAATCGAGTCGAACAGAGGTTGAAATCAAACACGAGTAGATTAAACACCGATGCTACTGGAAGCTCTCGATCATGATGACGATGCTAGCGATAGACGACGACAACAGCGACAGCAGCTTCACAACCGGACGACACGACACGACAGACTCGCACACACAACGACCGCACGTCATGCAACGTTGACGACTGAACTGCCGCAGGACATTCGCTAACGAACGTGCAGGATTTAAATTTCAAATCCCTGAATTTTCTGACAAAATTAAATTAAAATTAAATTTAAATTAAAAATAAAACCGAAAACAAAACATCAGCTGATTACAATTAAAACCAAAATCCAACAGAAACGTTCATGCGTAAAACATCACAACAACACAACAGCACACGTCCTCCTAAAGACCTCGTGCGCGCCAAAACGAGAGAAGCGACGACTGGCGTCTGCCGCAAAAAAAGATAAAACTAATCACCGACTAACGATTGGGAATTTATCAGACTTTAAAAATAATTGACAAAAAAATAATAAAAAGAAGAAAAAAATAATAATAAATCTTTTAATCAAGCATCAAATCACTTGAAAACATGTAAATAGAAAATAAGGACACACTTCTGATAGAGCACACAGGATTGGTCAAAATAAGTGCCATTAAGAATTACCATGGACCTCTAACGAATCGTTAGGAATTACTAATTAATATATAATTAATAAATAATTAATAAAATATTAATTAACTAATTATTTAAATAATAGAAACCAGAGATAGAATTCAGTAATTGTAGGAAAATTTATTCGTAAAAACTAGAAATTAGAAAATCAAACTGAAATACAAAGGCTTCGAGCCAATAGGGGTGGACTTCCAAAAATAGCATGCTGGCATCACAACTTGACTTTTGTACCTTCCTGTTGACCTTGCTTCTCTTGATAAGAGTGTTGTTGTTGTTGTTGCTGCTGCTGTTGTTGCTGATTGTCATCAACCTAAGACATTCAATCGATCAAATCAATCGATGCATCGAAATGTGTTCAATAATTATAATTTCCATAATTATATTATATAAACATTATTTTATAATTATATCCAGAACGAACGTGTATGATCGATTCTCCTGACGGAGTCACGGCCTCGTGAGGTCCCTCGTCGTGCGACGTCCGATCTTCGAGATCCTTTTGGAACTGTTGCAGTTCCTCTTCCGTGTAAATGGTCTGATTGTCCAGAGACTGGCAATAGAAAGAAAGAAAGAAAATAAATAAAGAAAAGGTTACCAATGATTTCATTCCAATCGATTATCTCTAGTATCACGTTTTCTCTAGTGTGTATCACGTTTTCTCTAGTGTGTATCGTGCTTTCTCTAGTGTGTATCATCTTTAATCCATCGCACGCATTCCACAATCTACGCTTGGGAGCGTTGAAAATTGTCGTCATGGCGACCGCCGTAACCACCTGCCAGGGTTCGTTTTTCTTGAACTCATCCGACTTGGTGCTCCTGAGGAACTCTGCAAACGAGATGACACCGTCCTTGTCTACGTCGACCTCATTCATGACGTGCTCCCGCATGCGGTTCATCTCCTCGAAGCGTTCCATCATGTCGTCCTCTGTCGAATTTGAGTCGTACATCTTGTCCAACTGAGGGAAAGTTTTTTATTTTAGTTTATTTATTTAATTATTTTTTTTTAAAAAGGCAGTTTAAATAATTTCCTTATTCTTTTCGGACAGTTGTTGGTAAACATTTGTGCCATACTTTTTATGCGACCAATGAAATCGTTCGAGGTTTAACAGACGACGACGACGACGATGCTTAATAGTTACAAACCTCATTCTGAAACAAGGCCTCCAGTTCATTAATGTCCAACAATCCGTCACCATTTGTATCTGAAAGAAATCAATTCGGGACTCAGAACGGAACCATGCATCGGCCATATTTTACAAAACGGTCGACAAAAACGAAGGTTGAAGCAGCAGACGACGAGACAAACAAACGAAACAAACCGTGGAGGTGGAAGAAGGTTTTGGGATCGAAGTCTTCCCTGTCGAGTCCGTCGTCCTCCTCCCAAACTTCCTTCAGTTGTTCTTCGTTTCCCTGTCGCGATCGGAGACGAGCGAGTTTTGTCGATTAGAACGTCGAATGACGGACGGACAGACGCGACATACTCACGGGATGGTTGATCTGCGGATGGTCCTTGTGCTTCTTCTCCATCTCGAAGTGTTCCTTCTCTGCTTTCAACCTCTCTTCCTCCGTCATCTCCTTCAGTCGTTCTCTCCTTTCCAGCTCCTTTTCCATCTCGTAGGTCTTGAATTCCTGCCTCCTCTTGGCATCCAATTCCTCGAGGTCAGAGGTCGTCTGAAAGGCGTTTGTTTGGCAAAGATTTTAGCAACTGAATTGACATCATAAACTGCAAAATATTCCTAACTTCCAGGACTTGCAACAATCACAACAAACAACAACACAAATTGCAACAATCACAACAAACAACAACAACAACATGGTCAAGATAAATTCGTCAACCTTTTTGATGAGCATCGTGAGGTCTGAAACCTCAAAAGTGTGGGGGTTTTTGAAGTCCAAGTGACCCAGGAGTGCCTCAATTTCAGCCATTTGATTGGGCGTCAGTGTGGCGTTGTGCGACTCCTCTGAATGGTAATGATGATGATGATGATGATGATGATTTTAGTTTGTTTGCTAATAATTTAACCATCGTCTCATAACTGGAATTTAGAGATGGTATCAATATCATCCAATATAATCCTCATCAGTGATAATCTTCCAAAACCTATGATCATCACGTACGTTTTTTACTATCTTCTTAACAAATGCAAATGCATGATATCATGAAATAGATGATGCTTTGAGTAGTGATGATGGCCCAATTTGTTTTGCTGACTTTCAGTTCATCTGAGCATGTTTGTCCATGAAACAGTGGATGGCAACAAACAAATAACACAGCAGAGGATCGTTAAATAAAATGTTATTTAAAAAATTAAACTGAAACTTAAAACTATTGTTTAAAGTATTGTTTTATATTATCAATATTGTATATATCAAACTTATAGGCCTACGACAGCAACCGTATTTTTCTATTAATATTATAAATATTAATCAAATTAATTAATTAATTATTGTATTGGCAATATTACTAGCAAAGAGCAACATCAAAGCAACAACTTGCTTTGGCTCAGTCGACCTTTTATTCTGATGAGGATCCTCAGTCTGTCAACTTCCTGTCTCTTCAGTTCATCCAACTTCGTTCTGATGGTGTGGTTCACCAGATCCAAGTGGTTTGCTATTTCACCACTCTGTAAATTGAAAAGGTTGAAATATGTGGAAATTTATCAGCAAATGCTTGGAATCAATTCAATACAATTCTTTACCACTTGTGAATATATGGGTCACTACTCTAACTAGCCTAACAAATCAATGGACACCACAACATAAACAAACATCAGATAGGCAACTAGGCTATGCATATGTTTGCTAACAAATCTGGGTCAAGGCAAAACTATTGATAGATTGATATTGACAAATGAGAGCATATGTGAAATTAATTATCAACTGACCCTGATCTGACTTGAGTTGACCTGCTCCAATTTCTTTCTGAATTCTGTGTCTGATTCGAGGAGACCAACAACTTCCCTCATGTATCTCTCGTATTCGAGTCCCAGCTCCTGTCGGATTATAATAATTAAACTGCCATCAGCATTACTTATTTAACATTAACTTAAACATTCATAAATAAAACTCAATTCAAAGTAAATAAATAAATAATAGTAAATAAGTAAAAGTAAATAATTTTATTAAAATAAATTTCCAGGCACAAACTTTAAAAGTTCGAAACATGATGTGACTCCAACTTGTGCTCCAACAAAAGCAAACACAAACCTCTTCTTGCTTTCCCTTTGCTTCATCTCCCGTGGCCTTGGTGGTTGTTGGCTTCTCAGAAACAGGAGGGCAGACGATTAGCTCTTGGCAGATGCTGACTACCAAAATGGTAGCCATTAACTTCAATAATGCCATGACTTATGTTAGCTGCAAAAATAATACCACAAATTACTACTTCATACATGTTCTGTGGTGATACATTAAAATGAAACTTTTCCAATATAGAATGTGATTCTACTAGTATTATTCTGGAATTTATAAACCCAAGTTTTAGGTTCTGTAAAACAGACTTTGCTCAAGTAGAATTGCTCACGAAGTAAAATAAAAACTGCTCGTCAAAATTTAAGAATGGAGAAGAGATAAAAAGAATTCTTGTTCGATAGTAACAATTCGTTTTGCATTATCCGGCAGTTCCGCGTTAAAGTCATGCCCCAAAATTGTCAAAACCAATTTTAGCCCGCTCACATATTGTACGAGGTCCAACAGAGTTCAAAATGTTAAAAGATATTCTTACAATAGCAATAAAACAACTGCTTCCTAAAGTAATGTATTAAAGCAACCTTCGACCCCAGAAATCCCAAAGACTTCGGCGATTAACTATAGCTATGCGATAACCGGACAGAGAAGCTTAATTTATCCTACAGCTCAGAAATTAAACCGTGGAACACGCAATACGAGAAATGTGCGTGTCTTTTTAAGTGTATTATGTTTGTTTTTTGATAAAATATATCGTTAAAATTTCAATTTTTATTAATCAATATCAAGGAATCCATCAGCCAATATTTATTTCACACCTCTAATTCACCAATAACAACGTCAGTTTCAACATCGTTATCAGCAACACTAGCAACACAAATTGTCCATTCCTTAATGGATCGGTTACACTTCATTCTTCATCAAATCCAGTATCACTTCTTTATCTTTTTCACCTGCGTGTACATAATTTCCAGAGTAAACTAATACGAATTTTCTACAAATCATACCAGAATATTTACCAAAGAGTTTCCTGCGTCCGATTTTCTTTTATTACTTTCTTTGGCGGGGATGCTGAATGAAAATAATGACGGATGTTTATGTATATTTATGTACTTAGTAGTAAATTGAAAAGCTAAATCAGATACACATGTATATGAAAGAATATATATATATATATATATTAGTGGCCCTAACAAATAGAAATTAAAATCTTAATATATATATATATATATATTAAGATTTTAATTTCTATTTGTTAGGGCCACTAATATATATATATATATATACATACCTTTCTGATGCTTCAATACCATCTGCTTTCTTCCTCATGTTTCTATATCTTGGGAATGATGGCATCAGTTCTGGTTCACATGCTGAAAGTATGATGATGACAATGATGTCGGTAGTTGCAAAAGTAATGAATAAATAATGAATATTCAGATATAATTAATTAATTAATTAGATGTGATTATAAATTTAAGAATCATTGTTTAAAACAATAAATTTAATTAAATTAAAAATTTCAATAAACACGTATAAAATCGAGCTCACGGCAAGGATGCTGCCTGAAGTAGGATGAGCCGAGGCACTCGGATGCAGTGGCCCTAACAAATAGAAATTAAAATCTTAAATAAACAAAATTTAAAATACAATGTTGCTGCAACAAAACACAAGAATGTAAGATGCCTCTTTTATCCACAGATGTGGATTTAAAAGTTCAAAGGGTCACAGAATGTACTGACCTCTTGGTGGGGTCGTACATGAAAAGGTGATTGAGAAGACGTATGCCAGAGTCAGACAGCCAGGTTAGAGTGTGTTTGATGTTGTTGTAGCTGTTGGGCAGTCAATGATTGGTATGAATAATAATTAGTAACAATTAATAAGAAAATTGGCAATAATATTTAAATGATCAAATGCTTATTGATTCATTGATTATTCTAATTCATGTATTATTAATAACTCTATATATTATTATATCCCACAGTAAAACTCACGGTTGTCTTTTGAGTGTGTAGTTCTCAAGAGCTGGAAGCTTGGAAAATCCCTGGAGGGGAATTTTTGGATTGATAAATACATTTTCATTTTACAAATATATTGCCTTAAATGCGACGTCGTTTCCTCAGAAAATAATACAATAACAATCAAAATAGAATATCGCGACACTCGCCGGCCATATTTGTTCCGTAGGTGTACCGAGCATGTCGATGATGAGTTCAATCTGATGGATTTCCGATCTCCCCGGTAGGAGGGGCTTGTGTATTAGCAGTTCACCTAATATGCATCCGGCAGCCCTGTCAACGAATCGGATTAGCTGAGGGTTTGATTTGTAAATCGATTAGTAAACAAATTTTAATAATGATTTTAATGTTATTTAATAATAATAATAATAATAATAAACATTCTGACAATTAATTAAGTCACTCACCACATGTCAACTGCAGTTGTGTGAATCTTTGATCCAAAAAGAAGTTCAGGTGCCCTATACCACAACGTGACGACCTTCGATGTCATCACCTGGAGAGGTACGCCATACTTTTTGGCGAGCCCAAAATCGGCTGTGAAATCAATAATGTCGTTAAAAATTCATGTAATTAAAAGTTAAAAATAATAGGTTAACATGAATAAATAATTACAAAATGCTAGCAAGTAATGACAAACACACCTATCTTTACACATCCCGTATCTGTCATCAACAAGTTGGATACTTTCAAATCCCTTGAAATAAATTAATTAAGTAACATTAATTAATAATTCAGATCGTCATCGATGAGTTTAGTAATGTCTGAGGGAACATTAATATTAGATGTACAGATAGAACCAGACTTGTTTTTTTTTAATCCATTTAAACTATCAGAAGCATTTCCAGCCAGGGTTTGAACTCGGAACCTCTGGACAATCATCTGAAGAAACCGACCTGTGAACGATGTACTTCTGGTGGAGATACTTGAGTCCCCGAAAGACCTGCAGCATTATGCACTTGACTTGAGATTCTGCAAACGGCTTCTGCATGTTGTCCAGGAGACTGGCAAGGTCCTGTTCACAATATTCCATTAATAGGAAGATGCTGTTGTGATGGAAAATTAAATTGAAGATAAGGATGATGATGATGATGATTAAGTAAAGTGGTATTATTGCTATGGCCTCATTCTGATGGCAATAACAATAATAAAATAAATTGTGATAAAGACAGACTTATACTAAATACAATGGTGGTATGACTATCATAGAAACCTATGATAGAAATCAATGATTGTGCTTCAATTAGCTGTTCAATTGATGACAAATTCTTAATTGCATTTAAAATTTGCAAGCAACCTGTCTAGGTGGTTCCCAACAACAATCTCTTCCAATTGAACGATGTTTCTGTGCCTCAGGCCGAGCAACAAACTTATCTCTCTGAGGCCACTCAAAGGAAATCCTGGAAATAAATATTCAATTCAAGAATTATATTAAGTTGCAAATATAAAAAAGAATAAATTTCAACATATACATTTTATCCTTGTTATTATAAGATGTAAAAAAATATACATAAATAAAAACAATTAATAAATTAATTAATTAAAAATTAATGTTGCACAATCAGATAAAAAAAATTAAAAAATGAATTTCACCTTCCTTTTCTTGCTCCATCCTCATCTTCTTCAGTGCAACAATTTCTCCCGTTTCAATGTTTCTCGCTCGATCTAAGAATTGATTATAATCAATAATTGAAGAGGTAGTATTAATTAATATTTTCTGTTGCATGTTTTAGAACTAATTTTTATATTCTCAAACAATAAGAGAAATTCATTTTTGTTTTATATTCTAAAAACTCAAATAACTCTA
Source organism: Hirudinaria manillensis (assembly GCA_034509925.1). Classification (NCBI taxonomy): domain Eukaryota; kingdom Metazoa; phylum Annelida; class Clitellata; order Hirudinida; family Hirudinidae; genus Hirudinaria; species Hirudinaria manillensis. The sequence continues at coordinate 12,146,551 of CM067527.1, forward strand.
TTTAAAGATTATAACTTTTAACAATTTGCATGATAGTTTTACTAACAGACAATCCCATAAGTTCCTTCTCCAATCCTATTCAACTTCTCAAAGCATGTAACACTTCTGCACTTGCCCATCTGAAAATTGGTGTCAAAACCCATTTACAAATAATTATAACTAAGCAAGGCTTTGATGTAATTTAGATAAACTTAAACTATATTAATGAATGATTTGGAAAAATAGCCAGAAATCCAAGTTTCGTATGTACTTGCCCTCAAATTTTCAGGAATCGTCCATGCTCTGCCATTAGTGATAGACCTTAACGTGAGCCCATCGTTTTCGGCATTCGTTCGTTCTGAACTATCCATTATGCTATTTATTTTTTTAAAAGTGATATGTGCATGAAAGTGACTGTTAACGAAAATGAACCATGACAGACGACTACTGTTTGTAAATAAAGCAAAGAAACTTTTATTTTATAAATTTTAATTATCTTAAATGCAACACTAATAAATTAATGCAAAATTATGCTTTTGGGATTATAAATATATGTATTTAAAAGGTCTCAAATCTATCAGATGTACTTTTACACTAGAGTTGAGTGTTAATGTTTACATCGTCGGATGCCATAGCGATAGACTTTACTTTTTTCATCTTTTCGCCAAACTCGCGATAAATTCAGGAGCTGTAAAAGGAGATTATTGGCCTTATCTGAAGACACATTTAATTTGACTTAATTTCTGACTAAATCGATTTTTGAAACAAATATGAAAATCCTTCGCAGTCGGGCGACTAGAAAATATGGTCGAAGAGTCTCCGCAGAATAATGGAAGAAAGAAAGAAAATGATGGATTGGAAAATGAGATTACCCCGTGCAATTTTGAGAAAGGCTTCGAAAACAATCAGGAATTGGTGGCGGACTTAATTCTTCAATCCGACGTCTCCACATCTGTCGCTACTGACAGCCAAACAGTCGCAAACAAAAAACCTCCTGAATCATTTGAAGAATATCTCGGTCCTTGGTCTCACAACAGCTCCAAGAACATATGGTCGATGAATCCAACGAAAAAAAGTGTAAAACTAGTGCAAGACGAGATGCTCTTGGACAACGTCAAGAAGAAAAAACGCATCCGAGATAATGACAAGCTCGACTTGGCATTGGATTATACGTCCTGTGTCAATCTTGAGACATTCGAATATCAGTCAAATAACTGTTTCTACAGTAGATTTAAGAACTTAATACGAGGAATAGCTAATGAGAATAAAAAGGTTCGCATAAACGGCTTTTCGCAGCACATAAAGGGAAAGATGAAGACCAGGGCGGATATTGTCAGCGAGTGCCACGAGGAAAAGCAGGAGAACAGGCTCGTATTCCAGACGGATGAGAGTGAGGAAAGCATCTTTTCGAACTATGAAGCGCCTCCTCATCGCGTATTCGTGCAATCACACAGATCGACAACTGTAAGCAAAAAACCAAATCTGCCACCGAAAGAAGCCGTGACAGTTCCAGTCGCTAGCGCGCCAACGGCCAAACATCCACTCAACTGTCGGGTCCGCGATCCGAGCATCGAACGACACAAATCGAGTTCAGCCACTTCCAGTCCGTCTTTGGGTGAGGCCAAGGAAAGGATTCTAAACAGAGAGAGAGTAAAAGAAAGTCTATTCGTCAAGACGGTTCCTTATGTTATCGTCGAGCCCACCACGAGTCTCTCATCGAAAGGTTTCAACACGAAGACCACGCCCTCGATACCATCCAAATGTACCGTACTAGACGTTCCAAGCAATCAGATCAGCTGTTTTGGAAAATCACTCCCGATTTCAAGCGTTTTGCCACCAATTGGACAGAAATCTCACAATACTCGCGTCAACAGTCGCAAGAAATGACTATCTTTTAACGCAATGGTACCATTGATACCGATTTTCTTTGAAGCGTAAAATCTTTTTTGCCTTCGATGTCGTACTTTTCCTTAGTTTCAGGATTTACTTCCTCTTAATCTCTTGCGCGATCGTTCCTAGGTTCCGCTGCTATACTATCATCATCGCACGTTGCACTTGAATCCTAATGAAGTATTGAATGATACTGCTGATCTGCCATAATATGACTGAGGCTGCCTTTAGATTTTTATTCGCAGTATTCGAGTATATTTTACCTCCGCCATTTTCCATTGAATTATGGCATTTGCCTCGATATTTTCAATGACAAGTAAAGCAATAAAAAACAAGAGTGATCCTTCGACCCACCTTTAAGTTTATAATTGTTAAAATAATTAATTTATAATTAATACGTCAACAAAATAAATTTAATTGTCACTGGTAAAAGGATGCAATACTGCATGCAAAGCTTTTCGTATTTGAACGTGGCAAAATTTTCGATTTGTTGCATCATAAATTCAAGATTGAAACGAAAAATACGTACCCACCACACGTCCTTAAAGCGAAAAATGTTTCAAAATACATTATTTTTACATCCGAAGATTTATCTAAAGGCGTTTATTTATCGAGAATTCTTCGACGAGACGGTAAAACAAAAGTAAAACGAAGATCCGTACGGTTTTGCGAGTTTCTTTCTCCGATTCGGAGAGCGGATTCGGAAGTTCGGAATGCGATTGTCATTTTTCAAAGGACGTCAAAAAGGGACGCATCCTTCAGTAAAAGGCAGAGAAAGCAGCTTCCCTGCTTAAAGATTGCATGGCTTTGTGCGTGTGCAGGATGAGACTGGGAAACTTGTTGATGAAATAGGACATGAAGTCGTCCGGGGGAGAACCAACCTCGCTCCGGAGTTCGGGGGAGAGTTCGTGGTAGTGGTGCCTCTGTAGGAAAAATATTTTAACAATTCCTCGCTCATGGTGTTATGATTTGTTTGATGCAAATAATTTATAATTTATATAAATAATTTATAGTAATTTATTTATATATACTAATATATAAATACTATTTACTAAATAATAGCAATAATAAACAATGCAATACCTTGTTCCTGATGAACCTAACCAAGTCCTTCATGGATGTTCCAGTGTAAGATCTGAACTTCTTAACATCTACAGATGACAACAATTGATTTTAAATTTTAGTTAAGATTTTAAAATATTTAATCAAAAATCTGCATTCATTCTAAAAGCTTCACAGGTCAGACCCTAACTATTAAACAACCACAAAAATTCAACTTTAACCCTTCAATTAATGATAATAATAATAATAATAATAATAATAATAATAATAATAATAATAATAATAACGTCTATATAATTATGCAATTGCTTATATTAATATATTATTATTACTGATTATTATATACTATTACCATTATTATTCTTATTATTTTAATAACAAAATAATAGTAATCTTAAAGGCATCCTGAGATGACAAATAACATGAGAAGAACAATCCACCTCCAAGCAGATCCTGATGAACACATTTTGTCCAATCCTTCTTTATGACCGGGTTAGGCCAAGCATTGAGTCTGCTCAGCAGTTCGTCTGAATTTTGAAGCTTCTCAACTCTATCGCTGACCGACTGAAGAGGAATGAAGGGTATAAATAGTGTCACGTAGATAAACGAAATATCACGTAACTTATTATTACTACCTCTATTATTATTCTTATTATTATTTATTTAGAATTAACATTTATTTGCAGTGTTTATTTACATTAATTTATTAAATATCCAAGCAAATTTGAATGAGTTTGGAACCATTGGATGCAACTGATTAAGAAAATTATCTTTCATGACAACAAATTAGTGTTCAGTAAAAAGATATTATTGATTATATTTTAGGATTTATTAACAATAATTGATTAACATATGAACTGATCAACAAATGCAGTCACGGAACCATTCCAGTCGCAGCGACGTTATAAATAATAGGAAGGAATATTGGATTTCTGTGATTAAGGGAAAACCAATAGGTTTTAAACCTTAAAGGAAACCAATATAAATCATCACCTCCAGGAACTTCAAAGCCTTCTCGTTGGACCAGAAGGCCGGATGTTTCCGGACGAACTCCACGTTAGGTCGGAGGATCGGATCCCTTGAAATCATCTTCTCCACGATGTCTTGAGCCGTCGTGCTGTCTTTGGTTGACAAAAAGGAAAACGTTAGCTTTTAGCAAAGATTATTAGCAATAATTGTGCTGCCTTGAGCTACTTAATATAAATTAAAAAAGAAAAACATTTTTACACTAATATATCATCGAAATAGTTTAAAAAATAATAATAAAAATAATAATAATAAACGACAAAATCATAACGAATGTCCATCGAATGTAAACCGACCCGAATGTCGCCTCAAAGGTCGCATGTCATGGTTGCCGTTGACGATGTTGACCTGTCTCATGGCGGATTCTCCGAAGGGGTGTGAACCTCTCGAGAGGACGTAAAAGATGACGAGGCCCAAAGAAAATATGTCCACTGCTTTGGAAGCCTATTTTAGAAGAATTTTACATTAATTTTTTTAGTAGGGTTTTTACAATTAAAAACATTGGCAGGTATTAAGAGGTCATAATTTTTTATTTACATTATTTGGGAACAGGACATCCAATTATATTGAAACGTGGAAAGACAACAGATCAAGAGCACACATATTTTACATTTACATTTATTTGTCCAATATTTTATGTGCGCAATGTTATCCCAAGGGGATGTAAAGGCACGGCGGCAGGGTTCACAATATTTGTATGTCCTTGTTATACGTGAATAGCAATAACATAACAACCACAAAAACAATCACACGTAGAATTTTCAAAATAGGCACAAAACATGATTTGATGATAAGCTAATTCTCATTCACTGATCTTGAGCTGTAAAGCCAACTTAAAAATAAATCAAAATAAACAATTCAATAAATGACTAATTCTCTTACAACAAGACAAATTAAAACATAACTATTATTATTATTATTATTAAACATTCAAAATCACTTGCTTAACCACTAAAGTACTCACTCAAAAAAAAAATTCTCACCTTAGAACACTTCTTGTCGACCACCTCGGGTGCAATCCAACCCATCGTCCCCTCGGAGCCGCTCTTCGAGTAGTAACTGAGGTCCTGAGGGATGCGTCTGCAGAGTCCAAAGTCCGAGATCTTCACGAGGAATTCTTTGTCATCCATGGACGACAGGAGAACGTTGTGTGGCTTGATGTCCCTATGGACTGCAAGGACAGTGGTTAATTTATAGTAGTTATTATTAAATATTATTATTATTATTGTTATTATTATTGTTATTATTATTACTATTATTATTATTATAATAAGGCAAGACAGAGATTCCACAAAAAATTGCAAAATAACAATGATTTATTAACAATAAGTAATAAATTAAAATTTAACTAACATGTTTTATACAATATGTAATCAGACAACAACGATAACAACAATGAACCTATGTTGAGAGAGTGGAGGTGATCAATGCCCGCCACCATCTGCCTGACGATGTCCTTGAGAGTCGAGTCCTTCTCGACCCTATTCGTGGAAACGAGGTCATGTAGGGTTGAAGGGCAGAGTTCAAGTGCTATGTAGAAGAACTGACGATCCCTTTCCTACAAGAGTGAGAGGACAAAGCCTCTATCAACATCATCATCACCACCAGCATTTTCAAATGCACCGAATGAACCACCGACCGTGCAGAAGTACCGGACGACGTTTCTATGGTGATCAGACATCTGGAGCAGGTCGATCTCGCGCTTGGCAATGTCGACGAACTCCGTCAAGACCCGCTTCACCGCGACTTCTCTGTCCTCGAAGCGACCTCTGGTGAGTTAGAACAGATGAAATGATAGGCACTTATTAACTCCTTCAAAACACTAGCACTCCTCAACACTAACATTTATTAACCTATTCATAACTCAAGGCAAGCACTTATTAACTTCTTCATGACTGAATCCCAATAACTATGAGTCTCAATGCACAAATAGGTTGTCAAAGTTACATCACAAAGTTATGAATTGCAACTTAAAACCACCAGAGGAAGACAACTCAAAGAGAGAGAGGAGTGTTTGAACTAACTTGAAGACGATGGTCCCCTGCGATCCACTGCCCAGGATGTCCTTGTTGTGATATGTGATCTTCCCGATCTTGAACGAGTCATCTTCCAGGTCTGAAGACAAAATCGGATTTTTGGCCAAAGATATCGAGCAGTAAAATAAATTATAAGACTTCTATCAACTATTTATTTATTAATAATATTATTATAATTGTTTGTTAGGAAAAAATATTTATAAATTAGTAATTTATTATATAATAATAATATATTAATATAATAATAATAATATATTAATATAATAATAATAATAATATATTAATATAATAATAATAATATAATAATAATAATATAATAATAATATAATAATATACAATAAATTATATTCCTTATCATGGAGGAAATAATTAATTTGTTAATTCTGATGATAACTGACTTTCAACGGTCGTTGTGAGACTCACTTCCTGCTTAGCCTTGAAATGAGAAAAGTAAATTCAACCACAACAAATCACAATAATAATAAACAATAAGTAACCTAATTATTTCTGATTTCCATATAATAAATAATAATAATAATCCTTTAAAATTATACTAGCCCATAAGTAATTCTTATGAAAGGATCATTTTAAATACTATTGAATTTCAAATATCAAGACACTGTTAAATATGGAAATATATGCAAATGAAATGTTAAAGCACTGTTAAACATGCAAATATATGCAAATGAAATATATATATTCCTATTAAGCTAATGCATAAACACGTTCAAAGCCCTTACGCTATAGTTTTGATGACTGAACCTCTTGTTCTGCAGAACCAGGATGACGAGGAGTGCGACGATGACGGTGAGGATGACAATGTAGAAGAACTTCTCAAACAACTCCAGGGCACGAAACTCCTTCTGGGCCGGCCTTTCGGAAAACAAGGGGGCGGTCTCTCCGCCGAAGCCGGAGCTAGCGTTTTTGGCGACGCCTTTCGCGATTCCGTCGTTTCCCGGCTTCGACTTGTCTTCGAGCAACCTCGTCTGGGTTCGAAAGGGACGCATTTTGTCGGGATAATCCGGAACTTCGTGGTGGCCTGGAACGGATATGAAAATCATTCCGCTGATGGAAAGTCGTCGCGGTTTAAGAATGGAGAGACAACCAACCAATGAGAAACATTTCCCTGGCCTTAGGTCTTTGCAAAGCCTCGTTGCCGGGAGCTTCGCAACCATCCCTGATGGTTTCGGGGGGAGTTTGAGGTCCTTCCAACAATGGTCTGCCAAAGTTTTTAGGCTGAAAAAATGAAGAAGTGGAGCTGAAATTGAATCAAAGACGTTCTCGTAAACTTATGGTATTCTAACCGTAAACAATATTGATAATTTAGTTAATATAATTATAAATTATATAATATCTGTAATATTAATCAATAAATATAAATTGATAATTTAGTTAATATAATTATAATTAGTAACAAATAATTACAATGCGTTCCAATCATAACTTACCATAACATCAACAAGACTGGCATCCACGAATGAAAACAGAGCATAGGACGATGGCCCATGTCGTCCAACGTACAGGGTCGGTCTGTTGAGCCAAATACATGATGATGATGATGACGATGATACAAATGCATGAATTAAAAAAATATAAACATAATGTAAACAATTCATGCCAGAATTGATTTGGGCAAATGCCCACATGTGTCCCTTAAATGTTATGAGATAATATATTATTGTAGTATTATAAGATGATATGGTGTTACAGTATTATGAGATAATATAGTATTACTATATATATGAGATAATGTGGTATTATAATACAATAAGATAATATGGTATTCAACCAACAAGAACGAGTCCTTAAATCTCTCGGCCAATGAGAACTTGTCCGCCCACTCGGAACCCACGAGACCGTCCTGGGACAGGTGCTCCAACGCCTCCAGGGCCACAGATCGGAAGGGGCACGAAACGAACGCCCCGTCGGGACTCAATGAGTAGACGCCCACGACGGGACTGTCGAATTGCTGCGTCCAGACGATGCCACCTGTTGACGAAAGGATTGACAGATCAAGACGTCACATAATAAATGTGCACCTGATGTTAAATATTGATAAAGCTAATTGATTCATCAATCTTAATACGACTGCAATGATTGGAAGCAGCATTGTGCAGTCCTCAACTTCCTATTTTCACATTTATTTTGTCTATTATAAGTTAGCCATGCCAACTAATGAATGCCAGATAAATTGGCCAGACTTTTATGGTGTGCTTTCATAAACAATTCAAACGATCCGAGTCGATACGATACGATACGATGCGAACATGACACGACGCGATACGATGAAATCGTTACCTGTTTCCACATCCATGGCAACGAGGAGGCCGTCGGAGCTCGAGGCGAAGTACTTGACGCCGAAGGTGGAGTCGTCGAGCGACAGGTGGGAGACGTAGTGTGTGAAGGTGGCATTCCAGCTGGTTCAGGTGTGGAAGGATATCTTAACCATTACTGATGATGATGATGATTATGGTGCAATTGTTATGGAGGTGATTATGAAGAAGATGCTAATTTTACTTAACACAATGATCTTAAATGGCAAAATTGGTGATAACATCTCGATAGCAAATGGGGGACTCACATTATCTTGCGAGAGTTTTTATCGAACAGGTTTACGGAATATTCTGCAAAAGTTTGTTTGCGTCGACGTGAAGATTGGTTATGATGGTCGTACAATGCACATAATAACAACAACAACGATAAAAATAATAACATGATTCAGTGCATGCACCATGTACTGATAAAAATGGCAATTAATAATAACAATAATAATAATAATAATAATAACAAATGTAACAATAAAAATAATAAGTAACATAGAAAATATAGTGATAATAACAAAAACAAAAACAATAATAATAATAATAATAATAAATATCCAAATAGCGACCTGTTCTGCCTATGAAAATGGTGGAAGGAGTACTGGACGGACAGATCTCGTGGATGCCATCAGAATCAAGGAGGTGGTGTTTATTGCCCGTGTGCAAATCCACCGATATCCAGGAATCCTTCTTGTGACCTGATCGTCATGGTAACGTCATGGTAACGAAGCAGGGTATTAACCAAAAGCGGTATTAACATGATGGGTATAATAACATAATGCAATGATAGAAAGACTCAATTCACTTTTAGAATTGTAATTAGGCTTGCTGTGGACAACATAATTTCACTAATTAGGCTACAGCAACTCAACTCATCAAGATAGATTGCACCAGAGAGATTATTGTTTTGACACGCAGATGGACAAACAGGCGATGTTCCTGAGTGCAGCAGTAATGGCAACGAGTCAGGTGTAGCGTTCGATACCCAGCCCGAGCCACCAGAGAGCACCCTCGGACGAGGGAGTGATGTGTAATTGGGTCTAAGGTACTGCTTTCAATCCGATCTGGATTCATCGGATACTTGAAATACCAGATAAATGCATCAGCATCAACTCACCTGTATACAGTGCCCCATCTTCGCCCCTGGAAGGTGAGGCAGAGACGAGGTCGGGGATTGTGAAGGGCAGCCTCTTGAGACCCTCGGTGCCCAGTCGGAAAGTGAAAAGGGAGCCATCGACGGGACTTGCAAGGAACAAAGCCCTGGAATGTGTATATATATAATATATAATATATATATATATTAAAAAGTGGCTCAAAGTGGCAGGGCCATTCATAATTGAAGAATTGCATGAACATGAAACATTAAGTTCAATAAAATCAATCACAAATCCACAGAATATTTATGACCAACCCCCTCTCTTCTGGTTTTGACATCTTCAAGATTGGTCCTTGACAAAAGAATTGCAATACTTTTTCAACATATGATATAATTTATAAAATATTTATTATCAGGTTTCAAGTAAAGTAATGTAAAAATGGGCAATCATGAGACATTCACGAGTAATGAAAGAAAGGAATCATTATGTTATAAAACAGTGAAAATATTTTAAGATTAAGTTAAAAATCACACTTAAATTATCGCTTAACAACAATTAATTAATTAATAACTACTTACTTTCTTGTAAACTCCAAAGCGTCTTGCCATTTCTCACATCGATGGCATTCAACTGACCGTTCAGTGTGGAAATCAGGAGTATGTGGTCTCCATTGATCGGCAGGGGACCACCCTGTTTCGATTAAATTGGGATTAATTGGATTATTAAACAAAAATTGAAATCAAAGGAGAAGCCACTATGAAGTTCAAGGATGTTACAATCCTTTACCAACTCATCCCTACATCCTACGATTTAAGGTTGCAATAATAGATTTAATGCATCCAAAAACATAAAATCCCCATTTACAGAAAAGTCAAAGATGCAGTGTATGCAGATGTTCTGTATATGATGGCATTATTAAATAAACCTTAATTAAACTCTGCTCATCAGGACATTTCCTGATAATCTCACTCATCATTGATTCAACAAAGCAAAAATAAAAAATAAAAAGATATGCACCGAACACGACTTAACGTTCCACAGGCAAGCGCGTTGATAACTTCAATTAGTCTTAATGATCACGAATAAATGTTTACATTCAAAAAGTTATTAGTGGTGATAACAAAACATAAATATTAATTAATAACAATTATGTTGAGAATCAGACTAAAGGTTCATATAAAGTAAAATGTCTAAAACCAAATTTTAAGCCCACGGCTTCATTTTCCAAAATAAATTGTGCATTTAAAGGACAGAATATCTAAAAATTGATCGTTGAATGCAGATGGCTCTCATCAAAAGCTTGCTTTAAGTCCTTTAAATAGTGCAACAGTAAACGTCATTAATTATGTGTATTTCACTGGTAACCTTTTTAATCAAATGTAACTAAAAGTTTGATTTTGTAAACTTCTGTTCAGTAAGGAGAATTTATTTTTATAATTTTAGATTAAACTCAATTAATGAATTTTAAAGAGTCAATCCATGGATACCCAAAATCCATTGTTGAGGGTGAAACAAATGAATGCAAACATTTAAATAACATCAGTATGAAATAAATTCAGTTAGTATTACATGACTAGACTTTTAAAACCCGTATATTAAACATGATGGCACAACTATATGTCTGGATGATTGTAAACACTTATGCCTAAAATCGTAGTGATATGTATCGATTTGCCGTTGCTTTTAATATTTAATGTTCATCCCACTTTCAGTTTTCAATAAGTGATGCAAGAGACTAAAATTCGACGCATTTACTGCCTGGATCCCCGAATAGTTTATTGTCTTCAGTACGAGGGGGCAAATTATTACTAATGTCGGTATTTTCTGTATTGTAACTCAACATATGATTTGGGTTCAAAGCTTTTAATAAATTATGGAACATGTGTTGGCACTTCCTACCTTGTTGTGACTGTCAAACAAAGATTCCGCGTTGATTTTAACAGTATTGTTGGTCACTGTATTTGAAACAGTACCTAGAAAATACGCAAATAAAACCACTCGCAAGAGTGACCTCATAATCCGTTCCATCCTCATCGAGAATAATACAACACAATCCACCGCGAGGCTCTTTTAAAGCAAAGAACCAAACACGGGCTGACCGTAATTAATCGCAGGTAAATTTTTTAACATGAAAAGCTTATTTAAAAATTAACTTTGAATATTTATATTTTTTCTTAGACTTAAAAAATAATTGTTTAGGTTTTTGTTTTAATTAAATATTTTGTGCCTCGTACCGATTCGGTCCACAAAATGATAAAGTTGAACTAAATACTCAAAATATTTTTTAAAGTCAACGTACAATAAATAATAAATTAAATAACTATAGAACGTTTTCTCTGGATGGCAGAGATATTGGATCCAATGAATTAAGGTTAAATCAAAAGGAATCTTTGCATGGGGTACTTTTTATATTCTTTAAAATAAATAAAGCCATAAGAAGCTTGAAGCGCTTTATTCTGGAAAAAGTATCGGTGCGAATCCTTGTCATTATTATTATTTATACGAATTAGAAAAAAATAAATTAAGTTTAAAACTTATTGATTTCATTTACTTCATCTATTTATTATTGTAGAACATAGATTAGCCATTACGAATTATACAATTCGCCAGTCGATGTTTTTTAAAGAAAAAAGTCGAACAAGCATTTGTAAACGTACATTGCAACTCATTACATATTCAGCTATTCGTTGAGAATTTCTAATATTTTACTTTATTTATATTGAAAAAATTCTACAATTAGAATCTGTCTGTCAGAATGTCCAATAACATAATTTATTAATTTAGGGAAGTCATTATAAAAACCAATGAAATAGCCAAAGTCTTCAATGGAAGCCATTGCTGAATGTCCGACCATTAATGCTCTGTTTTGGTTTTTACTTGGAAAAGTGTAGAAAAATGGAAGATGAAAACCTGAGTTTAATTGTACTTAAAGGTCGTTATTAATAGAACATAAAGCTCGTGAATTGGCTGAAACAGCTCAATGTCTGAATACCTGATAAAACTACAAATAACGCAACACGACAATGTTTTAGACTGAAAGGAATTTATTGACTTCATTGGTGAGAACTCAATCAAAACGTTATGAGAAATATGATCGTGTGAGATATTCGATTATCTCCTTGATGCAAAATCAAAACTAATTGACTTCAAAAAGGGTGTAGTCAAATATCCAATAATTTATGAATGATCACATTAAAGCTCATAATTAAAGATTATGTTCAAGCCGTCTTCTCACTATTGAATCCAGACGTATCGATTGAAGTTTGTCTGACTGGAGATGGTAACCTTATGAGTGAGGGTACTTGATTGATGATTGATGATTAGGCGGAGAATGTAACCGAGTGGGGAACAAATGAAGTTAGCCGAGGCCAATCCACTACCTTTGGATCACTATTTTAGAGCATGATCAATATGTTTTGATAGAATTTTAATATGACATCTCCAAAAATTCCCAAAAGAAATAATTTAAAATTAATTTCTGAGTTTAAGACCGTATTACACAAGTATTACAAACAATCTCATTGCACTTAAAGAATAAAAGAATAGACAGCGTTGCTAGGCCTTTACGTTTAATGACAGTGATTTAATATAGTAAAAGTTCCAGACCAATATTATTGATACCATAATAAATAGCAAGGAAATACATTCATATTTAAAAGACGAATTTTTATTAAATTGTTTTTATATTAAATTGGTTGCTCATGCCATCAAACAAATAAACAAGACCCTTGCAGATTCTTAGTCACATGTTCAAGAGAAAAAAGAATAACAGGTTATTGTTATTGTTGTTGTTTACCAACATGTGTATGTGCACTTGTATGTCCATACAATTTCGAAAAGGTGGCCAAACATCTTTATCCAAGCGGCAAACTGGAAATCAATTATCATTCCACATATGCATTCATATCGATGATGATAACATCCATCGCTCAAGTCAATGGTGAAGAAACGCACAGTGATTTAAGAACAGCAAGTCGATCGTAAACTTCATTTGTTTACTTGTTTAAGGCGAACAAAGACATTAAAATGGAGTTACATTTAAAAACAAAACAACGCTGAATCAAAGCGGAATCAGAGGACGGTAGACGTTGAAAGTCAGGCAACTCAACTGATGGAGAGACAATTAGAAAGATGGAAGCAACGCCAACAGCGTCATCAATTTGCATTTAGTTCTTTGAATATCATGACTAAATCAGTCAAGAAGCCCCCTAAATGACATCACATTGCAATTGATATGATTAATAGCACGTGGTTTGATAGAGAATGATAAGCAGATACTTTTAAACGTCACATTTGTTCATCAAAAACAATATTTTCTGAAATTATTCCAAATGCAGATAGGCATCTCCTCCAATAGGAATTCGTATGAATAGGTTTTATTCCAGCCAATGAAATTTCTTGACAATAACCAGGAATCCAGAAATGCAGACGGAGCTTAGAAATGGCCGCGAGGAATGACCGCTTGACTTGACTTTAAGGGATTAAAAAATGAAATATATTCGAAATTATCATAATTATGACTTGCCAGCTTGGATTATATTCATGTTTTATCATTGTTATTATTAATAATGTAAAAACATTGTCAGATATTGTAACAATATTATTACTGCTAATTGTAAAATATTACAAATGGATTAGAGGATTATATAAATAATATTAATACTATTAATTCATATTTAAGGACATCTGCCGTGGATATGTCCGCCCATTCATCAAAAGCCTTAAAAGGAGAATTTAATAAACATATTTTCGATAAAATACTGCTGTAAATACCTCCTAATTAAGTGGAAAATGCCGAAAAACAGAAGCTTTCAATTAAAGTTTGGGATGAGAGAATGTGTTTGTAATGCGACACCCCATGTTGTTCATTTTATTTATTTTCCAATTCATATTTATTATTATATTTATTACAATTATTATTTCATTTATTTATTTATTTATTTATTTATTCACGGCTTTGTTTTGTAGGGCGTGGTTGTGTATCATTATACGATCGTATAATTGCATTTGTAGATATGTCATAGGAAATGAATATTACTTACGTTGCAAATAGAGATTTTATTTATATAACAGATGGAATTTATAAACTCTGATTGATGTTCAATCAATGCTTAAGGTTGATGTTCAATCAATGCTTGAGATTGATGTTCAATCAATATTGATTGATGTTCAACCATTGGTTAATGTTGATATTCATCAATCAATTACTTCCACTGCTGGCATTGAAGGCTTCCCACGACTAAGTTAATAGAAATTGTTGATTTGATTACATTTTTGTTCAATTTTGTTGCTTAATTTAACTCTTAAATTATAATTTTATTGATTTTTGGCATTCAAATCAACGCAAATACCAACCGGCTTTGCACGTCGGGCACCCAGATTTCTGCTGATTTGAGGAGAGAACCTCAGTAACTGAAATAAATATGAAAGTATTAAAGTTATGTTACGTCAGGTTTATTAATTTAATAATAATTAGTATAATAAATAAACATTTCATTAGTTTATGGATTGCAAGTTACGTGCTCGTACCGTTGAGAACGTGAAAAGTGTCATTAAATTCCGGGCAATGTCCCAGCACTGGTGAACTCGAGTTCTTAACTTCACACAGATATTTGCCACTCTTCGTCACGAGGAAAGATGCTTCGTTGTATCCGGAGACTGAGTTGGATACGTGCCACTCCACGACGACCTTGTGATTGGCCTTGACCCTGCAGGTCAAGTTTCCACCAGACTGAACCACTTGCTGATTATGACCCAAGAATTCCACTCTTTCGGGACAATCTTTCGCCAAGAAAGACGATGTTCGCGTGTTTAATTGTTCAATTCATTGTTTAAAACGATGCAAATGTACGAAAAGGACTCACATTAGAAATCACATTAGAAAGATAAACAAATTAAAATTTATTTTATATTTCAGGCGTAGATTATCGGCCACAGTTTACATAAATCACTCTTCGACCGTACGTGAAATTCTAAACCATTTGTGAAATCAGCAATCTCAGCCTATTATTAACTATTATAGTGTTATTACCATCGCTATCACCATCATCATCACCACTATCATTATCATCATCACCGTCATCGTCATCATCATCAACTCACGATGTATCTTGACTTCTACGTGCTCTTCCAATCTATCATTGAAATTCGCAACACCGACGGAGCACGTTAATCTAAAAGACTCCGTAAAGTTGGAACAGACGAATGCCACTCTGATGAGCCCTTGGCTCGCCTCAGTGGTGTTACTTTCGCAACTGCCGTTGTTGACCTCGACGTACGGCAGGGGAGCTTTTGGGTTGCTATTGAAGGTCACCCGACATTCACCCTCAAACGAATCGTTTTTTAGGATGTTTAACGTGCCATCCCTGACCTCGTAGTCACTGATTTCAATCCTAATGTCGTCTGCGATGTTTGGGTTACGATAATAACAAGGAATAATAATTTTAATATATACACAATGTAAAAATATTATTACATATATGATATAATGATAATAATATTAATGCAATAATAAGGAATAATAATAATGATAATAATAATAATAACATGGCTCGTAATGAAAGAAAGGAATCAGCCCGGTATAGAACTAAAATATCTTAATATATCGCTGCTTCTGGTTAGTCTTAACGTGCCCCTCATGATTGACCCGAGATGGATTTTTCTAAATATTTTTAAATTTAAATAACTTTAAATGCAAATAAATAAATGTTGCTTAATCAATTAAAAAATTAATTTGTTAGTTTGAAAAGGACACTCTATCAACCCACCGACGATGATAAACCAATGCGTTATCTCGACTCTTGCATCAGAGTCCATGCAAGTGTAAGAACCAGCATTTGTCAGATTGGCCGATGTAATCGACAGCTCTGTAAAATTCTTTGTGGCTTGAAAGACGATTCCGTTGTAAGATTTTTCGCAAAATTCGTTTTCTTCCACTTCGCATTTGACTTTGGCCGAGGAATGTTGGTCTTTATTGTGGTACCACTTCCAAAGGTCATTGTTCAGTGATGGTAAGCTGCAGTTCACGGTGATGTCCCAGTTTGTACGTAGCAAGTAATTTATATCCTTTAATTGTTCTTTAATTGAAAAAATATTTCAACTGGTGAGGCTTACAATAATAAAGTTATAGATTCAATTGGAAGAATATATAAATGCTTGAAAAATAATTTGCTAAAATGCAAACCTCAAACGTAAACTGCGTGCATCAAATACGGTTTGTTAATAAGAATATCTATAAGATATTCGAAGGTAATCACAAAAAAAAAACTCAATCAATTTTCGTCTCAACGGCAATTACTTACTTCCGCCACTACCTTTAGCAGACAAAAGTGCAGAGACCACCAAAATTTGAAAAAATGTAATCATAGTTATTTCTAGTCACGTTATATTTAATAAAAATTTACTCTAAATTAAATAACTATTGAGGAAAGTGTCCTCTGACTTCCACACCTAAAAAGGTTCTCCATGTTAGAGCATACGAGGTCTTTTATAGTTTTCATTGCACCAGTTTGCACACTCTGCATAACATCCCTAATCTTTTTTTCTAAAATGATGTTATTAATCTTTTCACTTGTGAGTTTATTGTGATCCGATGAAAATCTGTATTCTTTTCAGATATCTTATATCGGCAAAGATTTACCTAGCGTTGATATGACCATCAATTTTAGAAATTTGTATTACGAAGTGCATTCTGTCACAGGCTATCTGAAACCTTAGGGTTGAAGAACAAATATTTTAATTGTTTAACAAAATTCAAGCTAATATTCGAATAAAAATGTCTTTACAATATAAAGTTTACATGTCCTGTTCTTAGAAACTAATCGAGCTTTCTAGATTTCTCTATTTCGACCCAAACCAAAAAGGGTTCTGATAGTATTGACCGGATAAGTACTTAAATAGTTATTTAACAACTATTTGGTTAAATATTTAATTTCTTAATGCTGCATTTTATATCAGAAAAATCCGGTGCGATTATTGGAAGTTGTTTACTTTAATTTTTTAACCGCATTTTAGAAATGAAACATTTTAAATCATAAATTAAAATAATATTTTATAATGCTTTTTATAATTGATAATATTTGATGGAATGGTTGGTATATATTTCTGCACGTGCAAAACTCGCCGCCCTCCTCTCCTTTATAGCGCTAAGTTTCAGCCCGGTTGAGCGGTATTTCTCATTCTCAGCGATTCTTGTTTCAGTCAAAATGTCCGAGAAGTGAGTTTCCCTGATGAATTAGTATTTATTTTAAGCCTTTCTCGCCTGATCGCAAACGTTATATTGCAATTCCCGATGTCCTTTGCCAGTGATAAACAATATTTTAAAAAGTTCATTGTTCATTCCAGCGGTGATATTCAGGGCAAAACCATCGAAGCTAGTGAGTTTAGTTAAGAATGTTTTCAGATAGTATTACTATGGGATTTATAATTTTTATATTTATCAAGTATGAATAAAATTCGACACGCGCATATTTATTTTCAGCCGCAGAAGATCTTTCAGCCTTGACCAAGGAACTTGTGACAGATCCAGACGTTCTTGCCAAGTTTGGAAAGAAACTCATGTCTTATGTAGGAAAATCATCAGGATACATTGAGGGGTTGGTTTGAGCTGAGTTTTGTTAACAGTCATGAGTAGTCCTATCATTTTGTAATCTGCTATGTAAGATGTTCTATGATCTGAATGTAATTTTTCATGTAAATACTGCAGTCTGCCCAAGAGTATCAAAAGAAGAGTTAGAGCACTCAGGAAACTTCAGTTGGAAGTTTTCAAAGTTGAATCGAAATTCTATGAGGAGGTTCACAGACTTGAAGCCAAATATGCTGAACTTTGCAAGCCCCTGTTTAACAAGGTTTGATTGGAGTGGATTTCTGATGCTAAATGCATGGTCTATGAACTCGATCGCCTGCACTCGCTCACATCGTGTTTTTGTTTGCAGAGGAGCGAAATTGTCAACGCCGTGAAGGAGCCGACGGATTCTGAATGCGAATGGGAGAGCGAGAGCGAAGAGCACGAGTGCCACAAGGAGGGTGGTGATTGTTGTGATCACGAAGCCATGGCTGGAGAGTCAGACGTGAGTGATTAGTCATTCAGTTTGCAGCTGATTGTAGATTATTGTAGATGTTTTGATTATAAATTACTTTTATTCACTTCCAGAAACCAGACATACTCGACTCAAAGTTTGGTCAGTTTAACTTTGATAGTTGTTTTTGAACTTCATGTCTATCTAGCTATTCAAATATCAATTTAATGATGTCCGGTCTTGTTAATTGCAGATGAGGACACTAAGGGAATTCCTATGTTTTGGTACACAGCCTTGAAAAATACACCAATTATTGACCAGATGGTTATGGTGAGTGCTTTTTACTTACAATTTCTGGATGGGTTCAGATGAATTTTCATCCACAATCATGAATTACAGCCTCACGATGAAGAAGCTCTGAAGGCTTTGAAGGACATCAGGGTGACCTACAATTCTGAGAGCGACGAGGAAATGGTGAGATTCTTTAAGCATTTCTGTCATAGGGTCTTTTAGGGTCTAAACACCATGGTTTGTTTTTTGTTGTTGCCAGTACTTTGAACTGCACTTTGAGTTCGAGGAGAACCGATTCTTTGAAGACAAAGTACTCACGAAGAAGTACCACCTCAAATTAGAGCCAAGCACGTCCTACCCCTTGAACTACGAGGGTCCTGAGATTTACAAAAGCACAGGGTTAGAGTCGACTCTGATTTTGCATATAAAGTGTCTTTCTGTATACAATGGTTGCCTGGGGAATTTTAATGAGGATGGATGGATGGATGAACAGATGGATGAATGAAAGGACCTTTGACCTTTAGGTGCACCATCAATTGGAAGGAGGGTATGAATCTGTCATGCCTCGAAGATGTCAAGAAGATGACTCCCGAAGTCGAAGCTGAGGACTTTGCCACGTTCTTTGATCTCTTCAAGTCCTGCCAGATGGATGACGGTCAGTTCGTGATTCATTCTTCTCAAGAACGAATTTCAAGCAACATCATATTGAAACATTATACTACAACATTATATTGCAACATTATATTGCAACATTATATTGCAACATTATATTTTGCAACATTATATTGCAACATTATATTTTGCAACATTATACTACAACATTATATTGCAACATTATATTGCAACATTATATTGCAACATTATATTTTGCAACATTATATTGCAACATTATATTTTGCAACATTATATTTTGCAACATTATGTACAACCTGTTAATGCAATTTGTCTTGACTCATGCCATTAGACATCAACAATACTTAATCGTTTTTTCCCCTGTGCTATTTTTAGTTGCAAACAAGGACCTCAGTGAAAATGAAAGGGTGAGTAATTGTTAAGCTTTTGTGTAGAAAATATGGAAATAATTTGATTAAATTTATTTATTTTTTAATTTTTTATTAATTAAAATTTATATAATTTAGTTTTATTAAATTTATTTGATTTAATTTTATTAAATTTATTTGTTAAATTCATTTAAGATAATTCATTTCATAAAGCTTTCATTTTGAAAACACAGATGTCATTTGATTAAATTTATTTATTTTTTAATTTTTTATTAATTAAAATTTATATAATTTAGTTTTATTAAATTTATTTGATTTAATTTTATTAAATTTATTTGTTAAATTCATTTAAGATAATTCATTTCATAAAGCTTTCATTTTGAAAACACAGATGTCATTTGATTAAATTTATTTATTTATTTATGTCTTAAATCCAAGGTTTAATATGTTGCAGGAAATCAAGGAGAACAACAACCTGATGGACTTTGAAGTCGGACAGTTGCTCCAGTCGAGCATCATCCCGAAGGCCGTTCTCTACTTCACGGGGGAGATGTGCGTCGATGATGACGAAGATGACGACGACGATGAAGATGTGAGTATAATGAATGAATGAATGGATGAATTGGGCTGATAATGAATTGGCACGCTTGACTGAGTTTTGTGTGCCGGAGTTTTGACCGACGTCTGCCGTGGTTCTTTGCAGGAGGAAGGAGAAGGGGAGTATGACGAGGATGAAGATCCGGACTTCACTCCGTCAAAAGTATGATTAAATAATTTATATTTCAATAATTTATGATTAATTATTTCATAATTAAGTAATTTATGATGAAATAGTTTAAGGTTAAATAATTTTCTGAACTCTTGTTTTATTCATGGTCATCGTTTATTCTGCAGGGCAAAGGTCAAGAATGCAAGCAGCAGTAATGATATGCGAAGCTTTAACTCTTAAATGACAATTTGCTAACGAAATAAATAAATAAATAAATAAATAATAACTAGAATTTTGAGTCTATTTTTATCCCTTTGCAATGTGGAACCTCATGATCTTATAGGAGCTCTATTTTTAGCTTTTAATTTGTGTAGGGCAGGCATCTGTGTAGCCTGGTGTGTTTGGTTGAAACTTACGATTAGTACCTATTATTGAATCCTTTGCTAGTTTTGTTGTTATTATTATTATTATAATTATTATTAGTATTGTGTGTTGTTTGTCATTATCTTGCCTTAACGTTTGGTTTGTATGAAATTTTGTCGTGCCCATGACTGCTCGTCATTGTAAAGGCCTGCTGACGACGATGGTATTCATTGCCCCAAAATAAAAGTGATTTGAAAAAATTGTTGTTATTGCTGTGGGATTACATTGCAATCACTTTCTAATTGCTGTTTGGATGTGCTGAACATTAATTACAAGTAACGTATGGACAAAGACACTGGGAGTCGTAGGGGGTTTAGATTGGATGGATGGGAAGGGTTTTGCCAGTTTAGGTATTGAATATTGGAAGCTGAGGAGAAAGGAAAACTATTGTTTAGTAATGTGATCAGTTTAGTAATATTCCTAGTTTAGTTGCATATCCTTGGATAATTGCCTTCCTCATATATGATGCTTTGTTTGGTATTATTTTGGAATGCAAGAGAACCGATTCTGAAAATCCTAGTTCTCATCCTTTTAGGTTTTTGGTGTGTGTTGTGGTTTCAAATTCCATTCTTTGGTAGGACGATTTATGATCGACTTGAAAGTTGGTTTCTGAATGTTTTTAATCAAAAATAGGTAGCGACAATGTAAAATGGGAATAATTACACATGTTTGAGTAGTTATCTGTTAACGTTGTCAATAGGAATCATTTGGAATCATATTGAAAGCAGGTAGAGTCAAGTTCTGGCTTGTCCTTTGACACCACTTTGGCCATGGCTGGTCCGGTGGGTTGAACGTTCTCCGTTTCGAATACCATGATGACGTTCTTTTCGGGGTATGGTTTCAGGTACACTGCTGGTACGTACAGGGTGATTTGGGGGCCTAACTTTGGCCTGAACCTCCCGAGGTTGTGCCCGTTAACGTAGACGACTCCCCAAGTCCAGCCGCACATGTCCAAGAAGGTGTCCTTGGCGACCTCGTCTTCGGGGGTTCTGAATGTTCCCATGTATACAGAAGGGGCTTCCAAAAGAGGAACTTTGGAACTCAAAGGGCCTCTGGATCTGATGAGTCAATGACCGGATAACAACTTAGATACTTGGAGCTCCATTAAAGTGAATTTAACATGCAAAATAATTATGAAAATTATTAACCTGAACTTCAAAGAATCAATCCTGAGAGTTGAAGCAACATCCTTCTTGAAAAAGTTGTCAAGGTCGATGGGATGCATTGTCCAATCAGTGAGGTTATTATCACCAAGGCTGACTGTATCTATGATACCCTGTTGGTATGAAGAATTTTATTAAAATACAATATCATCAAATGCCCTAATAAATAAGCAAGTTTTAAATATACCTTTGAATTGTGACTCAATGCTCCACCATAGTTGTAGCGACCCATGTTCTCGACGAGTATGTCAAGCCTTTGACCTTTCTTGGCAGAGAGTATAAGAGACGTTGTCAAGGTGTTTTGAAGGACTCCAACTGATTGCTAAATTATATTTAATATTTTAATGTTAATAGTACTGTTATATGAACCTGAAACTATATGTTTTCAAATACGATCCAATAAGATGTGACCAAAAGTGATGTTATTCACCCCATCCAAGAGGACGTGACCACGATCCCTCAAACCAGGCACGTTGAGGAGGCTGTTGGCAGAGTCCTTCTTGATCACGTGACTGTACAGGATGAAGCCGTAATACTGCAAATGTCGTGTAATACAATATTGAGAAACGAGTACAAGTTTAATACTATTACACTTAAAATACAAGAATTTATTAAGTTCTATTATTACTCCAACATCTGTAATATCCAACAATGTTTAACAAAGATTTAATAATATCTTCAAAAAGTATGAAAATGCAACCGACGTGATTGATGTGTTCCATGGGGATCGGATGTTCGGTCTTGACGGATCTCGAGGATGCCACGTCGAGAAGTTCCAGAATGTTTCCGATCCTCTTCAAGGCGATGTCGCCGTAAGCTCTCTTCTCTGAATTCTTTGGCACGGGCGGAAGGTCGGGCTTGGACTGAAAGTGAATAAATATATAAACAAATAATAATTGCGATTATAATCATTAAATGAAATAATTAATTGAGTTCATTGCAGAAATAAATGATTGTTATTTCCAAAATGATGGCATAAAGGAATGATGTGAATGGATAGCTATTTTCAGCAGGCTCGATTGAATTGTCAGGTCTTACATTTTAAGAACTAACCAATAATTTATGTTGCTAACCTTGGAAATAAAGTTTCTGATGGCCACATACTTATCTGTGATATCACCAGCCTCATTCAAAGGAGCATTGTAATCATAGCTAGTTGGCTGTTGATAGCGGGGATAGTTTGCACCTTTTTATAATTGATTAATTCATTTAATAAAAATATACAATAAAATATATATATAAATTAAAAAGGTATATTATTTATATTGTGTTATATTATATATTATATTATATATATTATATATATATATATAATATATATATATATATATATATATATATATATATATATATATATATATATATATATATATATATATAATCATTACCGTTCATGTATCCAAACGAGGTTCCTCCGAGGAACATGTACCTGTTATTAAATGTTTGAGTAATTAAAGTCCATTGATGGACGGCTATAATAATAATAATTAAAAAAAAATAATAACAATAATAATAATAATAAAAAAATAATAATAATAAATTGCATTAATGTTTCATTTGCATTAATTTATAACTATTACAATCATCGACACTAACATGCTGTAGCTGGCATTGAGGGCTTCCATTTGTTCAAGGGTGCTGATGATTCCACCTATAGATACACGATGGTGGTAGGTACCCCAACTGTCCAACCAACCGGTGTAAAATTCAGAGTTCACCTGAAGTTCATCAAGCATTGTTGTGACAATCACTTTTCTATCTGTGATACCAATTATCATGGACACATAGGATTCAATTTCTTGTAGTAACTAATATTTATTTGTTAATATTTGTACTTAATTGTTTAAGAAATAAGATTAAGATTAAATTGGATGTCTCATTTTATGCCATTGTTGACTTGAAATCCTTTGAAGTGTGTAATAGAAATAATACTAATAAGAGACAAGACACCAATGGCCTTGAGACAGAGGAAGTTAATTATAACCATGATGTTATTATTTTCAATTGATTGATTAGTTACATTAATTAATATTTATGGTGACAGATGAAACGTTAATGCAATTTATTATTATTATTATTATTATTGTTATTATTATTATTATTATTATTATTATTATTGTTATCATTACTTACCAGAGGTCCTTTATTATTGTTAAAGTCCCTCATTGGCTGGAAGCTACTACTGGCATCTGAAATGAAGTATCAATTCATTTGTCCATAAGTTAATACTATTAATAAAAATATAAATATAAATATAAAAATATTGACATTTTAACTTATTAACAAGGGCTGCATTGAGACAGTTGCCGTTTCGGTGTTAAACACAAAAATTAAACAATGATTAAATAGAAAATGTCAGTTTAAACTCACTCCTGGTTACTCCAAAATCAATTGTGGCAAATGCCCTTTTCGTGGTGCCGCATTTAAGCATGTTCATGTTGTTTCCGTCGGTAGTGAACAGGACGGTCTCCGATCCCAGACGGTCCTCCATAAACTCCGCCAGATGATCCATGTAATCGTGGTCGCATTTGAAGCTTCCGTATTCATTTTCCACTTGGACCATCAGTATCGGACCGCCGTTAGCGTAAAGATAGGGCTTGACGCGAGAGAGCAGCTCTCCAAACCATCTCTTCACTGCCCGGATGTATCCTGACGGACAGAATAGAGTCTGATGGATGTTGTTAAAAAATGATTTATATTCATAAATGCTCACTGTAATCCATTTGTCTGATGACCACTGTCTCATTGGTTGAGAGGAACCAAGCTGGGAAACCTCCCTAAAAATAGGATAATTATTACGTCGATGAAATGTTTATTCATTGTAAGTAGCTTATTTGATGTGTAAACAGTGAATTGCAAATTCTTACAATGATATATTTTAACAATAAATATTCTAATTTTGAATATCGATTTAACTAAAATAACAAAACAGACTACATAAATCTCTGAGCAAAAAATTATCACGATTATGACACATGAATCCACTCACATATTCCCATTCAGCACAGATGTATGGACCAGGTCGAAGGATGATGTAAAGATTGTGTTTTTGTGCAATTTGGATGAACTTGATGAGATCATTTTGCCCTTCAAAGTCAAAGACTCCCTCGTGGGGTTCATGGATGTTCCAAGCTACGTAACTATTAACGAGTTTTATTCAAGATTAGTTATATTAAACAATACATTTATAATCAAATAATTAATTTAACTGCAGTTTTAAATATGCGAATGCAGCTATTGCGATAATAATAATAAAAAGATTAAGTCGTTTTTGATAAAAGGTTAAATTTATGATCAGAATTGTTTCCCAGAATGTGAAAGTGTCATAAAATTACGTTTGAATGGCATCGAGACCAGCAGCTGCCATCTTGGCAATCCTGTCCTCCCAATACTCGTGAGGGACCCTGAAATAGTGGAAGCTTCCAGCGATATAGCGGTATGGCTTTCCATCCTTAAGGAACGTGTTGTGCTCGTAGTCCACGGTAAAAGATCTAACGTTCTCCTGTGGAAAGTGTCCCGCCCTCGTCTTGAAAGAAACGAATTTATTCGATTAAATAAATTATTTGAACGTAATACGTGTTTCAAATTGATTTTAATTTCTTCACAATAATAACATCCGCTTAATGACACATATTTACTTTTCATCGACATTCCAGGTACAAACAATCTGTTACGCCCACTTACATTCACTATTTATTTAACAATGCATATTATTTATAGGACAGCATTTAGTATTTTTTTAAAATCTACCAAACCGCACTCAACAGACCTTTCCGAGAGCAGTGACAGCAAGAATGAAGCAGACAAACTTCAACATTTGCTAAACTTCAAATGTCCACACCGAAAGTAAAATAAAACTAACGGACCAAAGCCAACCAAAGTAATTTATAAATAAAGTAATTACTAGCAGTTAATTCGAGTGCTTACACCCATTTATCTCTGATAATCACATGATAGACTCCTCCCATTTTCATAAATTATTGATTATAAAAAGTTTGAAGCAGAAACTTAGTCTGTCAACATTTTAACGACCTGAACATACGAATCTGTTGTTATTCTTGAATATTGCATTAATAAACTATAAATTACTTCCTAAACCATGGTCAGCTGATTATTCGACAATGACGACCCAAAGACACACCCACTCCCGGGTCATAGAATTGCATTAATTTAGTTGAACTAAAGTCCTCATGATTGGGTTGAAAAGGGGCTGAGAATTTCATAGAGACCCCACGTAGACTATTATTATATTACGTTTGATGAGAAGCACATGAGATTATCAGGTCCGATTATCAAAATGTGCGATGGTTATCCACAGAAGTGGATTGTGCTGATTTATAACTTTATTTCGGAAAGCCTCTAAAAACTCCTTTAGAAGAATATAAGTATGGCCGATCGGTTCACCTAAACTTTTTCTACCGAAAGAAATATAAAATAATTATCGATAAGTCTTTCTGCTTGCAGAGGACAATTGCCGGTTATTACGCTTATAGAGTTTAATGATTTTTTTTTGAAGAAATTTGTCTTCCATACTTTGTGCTCCACTTCATTCAAATAACGACTTTTAACTTTTCCATGGTAATTGAATTCTCTTAAAATCTTTGAAATTGACAAATTTTGGTCTGGGCCTTAAAAACGTAAGCCCTTGAAAATTCCTTTTCAGTCTCATAAATCTCTTTCTGGAACAACCTCAAATAGTTTTACAAAATGAAAATCTTCTGAAAATATCTATAGGACTCTGAGCAGGATTCCTATTCAGGGGGGAAATTTAAAATTTCGACTACATTTAACTAAATATTTAAATTTCTGAAATTCAAAACTTAAAATTCTTGGATTCTAAACAATTAGGATAATTTAATTAGTCAAATTTGCACGTGCAAATGCGAGAACTCATATGAATAACCAATTTGGATTACCAAGCGCTGTTGATCAGAATATAGGCGTAAACAACTGTGATACCTTCAGCCCGAAAATATTCTGACTGAAGGTAAAATGAGCCACATTTAAATTACATTTAGATGGCATCAATAACAGCAGCTGCCATCTTGACAATCCTCTTCTCCAAATAGTCATGAAGGATCCTGAAATAGTGGAAGCTTCCAGCGATATGTCGGTAAGGCTTTCCATCCTTAAGGAAAGTGATGTGCTCCGTGGTCCGCTGTAAAAGATCTAATGTTCTTTTCTGGAAAGTGTCTCTCATTTGACTTGAATGAAGCGTATTTAACGAAATAAATAATTTTATTAATCAATATATGTATTCGATTAATTTGATTAGTTAATTAATTTATATATTTATTTTCTTCTATTTTTTTTTAAATATCACATTCACTTTACGATATAAATTTTTTTAATCAGCACACCAGGTGCTTGCATCCAAGCACAGATCGCTATTTATCCACAACTTATGGATTAGAAGTTAATTTAAAAAAAGATAATAATTTAAAAAAATACGCGCCCACCAGGTCTTGTCAAAAGTGCAATCACAGCGATAAAGGTTTCGACATTTCCAGGGGTTCAGTTTAAATGAAGGTTTTGATCTTTTTCTTTCTACTCGCAGTATCTCAGAACTAATCGTGACATGACGACCTCTCCTATGTTCAGAAATTATTGATTACCGAGTCATTCATCAGCATTGTTATCTGAACCTCGTGAATGCATAGTGTCCGTGTTACAAACTCTTGATGAACGATAATATGCAGATGAATACTTTATTTATTTTATTATAACTAAAACTCAAATGCAAAATTGCTATTGTAGCAATACAAATGCTCATAATTCATAACTCATTTAATGAAACTATCAAAGAAGCTTGTACTTATAACTTGCCCGGACATTGAAAATTTAAAAATGTGAACATTTAAAAGAAAGGGAATCCATTAAAAAAATCCTATTCTTGTTCCAACCGATACATCATTCTAGCAACGCAAGGGGCCATAATAACAATGATGAAGGAACATCTCTTCTCAAGGGGATTGTATAACACTGGATTACGCCACAAATTGATCTTTAATGTACCACCATCAGCTGGCCCTTTCCAACCAAACGGAACATTCTAAAAGAATCTTGGAGAAGGCATGAAAAACCACTGAAAAATATTTAATTTGCATGATTTCTTTCGAGATAAATAAAAAAGTCTGAAAAAAAAAGCTTCATTTCCCGCATCAAAAAAATTCTAAAAATCAAAAAGTTATTCAGAAAGTACTCAGCATGATGGCATCGAGACCAGTCGACGTCATTAAAATATCCTTCTGGAAAGAAAAAAACGAAATCCCACAGTGAGATTCGAAACAACATTTTCTCACATCTCAACAAATTGCAATTCACAATTATCCGAATGAATTTAATTCAATAAATAAATAAATAAAAGTAATAATATAATGGACATAAATCATTAAAAAAGTGGCAAGTAAATGCATCGCATCGCCGGCCATGATCGTCTGAGAAAGTCTTCTACTGCTGGCTGGCAAAGAGATTTGCCTTCTCCTTGAATTGGGCCCGTCTCGTTTTCTTTTCCTCCTCCAGTTTCTTTCTCTCCAGTTGCTCCTCCTTGATTTCTTGCTCGAATTTTAGCGACTCCAGCTGCTCC
This sequence comes from Hirudinaria manillensis, assembly GCA_034509925.1. Taxonomy (NCBI): domain Eukaryota; kingdom Metazoa; phylum Annelida; class Clitellata; order Hirudinida; family Hirudinidae; genus Hirudinaria; species Hirudinaria manillensis. The sequence continues at coordinate 12,175,152 of CM067527.1, forward strand.
GCCATCTACAATTGCACGACCGGTGAATGAAAATGAAGAGACGGAAAAGCTCGGATTGGGAGTGTAAGATCTCATAATCTCTTCCTCTCTTCATCAAGCCATCCGTCCTCTCGTTAGAAATCCATGCGACAGTAATATTAAGCATAAATCAACTCCGCTCGAAATTGGAGCGCATTTCTCTGAGTGGCCATAGTAAATATCCTCTAACCGAGGCCATTCGCAAAGGAAAAGAAAAGAAGACAGAATAAAAACTCAATTACAACCACGGTGATGAATACGAGTCGCCACAGTGGAAACAATGCGAAACATTTTGTCACGCCACGTGTGATGCATTTTCGTCGAAAAGAACATTTAGGAGGGGTCTAATTAGAAATCATCGTGCCACACGATTTTAGGAGATGCATTTCACATCTTAACGGGCAGAACCCTTCCATCAGAGAGATAGCACTCGCGAGAATAGTAGACGAAGACGGCCGTCAAAGATGGACGCACGTTAAATATTCAGCAGTCAGTCTGAATCATTAATTTGAATTTGATTTATGAAAAATATTAATTACAAAAATATTAATATTGAAATTTCCAAATCTTACTTTGCTTTCGAAAAAGTTTGAGGCGCCTTTTACTCCTTCCTTCTCGGTATCAACGACTACCATCTGCCTATAAATCTCCATCAGACTATTATTCTGCAACTCCCCTTTCGTCGCTTTTCGGAATATCGTCAAAAACTTTGAAAGTGAGAAAGACATAAATAGCGTAATAATTCATGATTCCAATGCATCTGTCATCCATTCTTTCAAACGAAAATGTATAATAAAATCTTTATGGCCAAAAGTCAAAGGTATTTCAATGAAAACCTCTCTGAAATTAATTTTTCCATCAAAGTCCTCGTCTATTTCTTTTATCATTTCCTTCAGGGCCAAGTGCGTCTGCGGGTGTCCCAATTTTTCCATCATGTGTTTCAGCTCTTCAAAATCGATGAAGTTATCTCTTGATGTGTCATAGCTATATAAGAAATTTTATTTATTTGTGAATAAAATAGATGCTTTGAAGAGACGTTGTGGTTATTTCTTGTGATGTCTCTAAAAAGAAAACCTCAAAACAAAAAGCAAGGCAAAAATACACGAACGTCCTTACTGTTTGAACATCTTTTGATAATGTTTTATCTCCTTTCTTGTGAACTCCGGAAATTCCGCATAGGGATTGAAAGTTTGGCTCTTGTAAGGGTTCGTAATGCCACCTTCGACGGCTAAATTTTGTCGTTGAAGCTTTTCTGCCAGTTCACTAGTCGCCATATTTGCTGGAAAATACCGCTATCTTTGATCAAATCGAGGCAATCAATCTGAACCCTAGAAAAATGTTAATGACCCGTTATGATTTTGAATTCTTTGCAAATTATTTACAAGTAAATAAATGCTTAGAGAATTCATGCCGAAACTTCTGTATGATACCCGAACGATTCAATCTGTTGGTTGTTACAACTGTTAAGCTGACAATGGGCCTCGTTAAGGCTACATTGTCGGGTCCAGTCTCCTCTCTTATTTGCATAATTTCATAAAATTTTGCGACGAAAAATATTTGCACTTATAAATTGATTTATTTGATCCTCAGGCAATTCATCATTGTTTAAAAATCAATTCGAAAATAAGGTCAATAAAAAGGTCGCGCATTCGAACGCTTTCTGTTAGCCATGAAGAGGATCGGAGTGCTCGTTGAAAACAGCTACGAAGATCTGGAGGTGAATTCTATTGCATGTTTTCCAAATTGTTCTTAGCTTCTAAAGTAGTAGCAGGATGGCTTTCTTTCAGAATATGCATCGTCTGCATTAAGTTTTGCTTCCCAGAGGCATTCAAATTACATGGAAGCACAGAATAACCTAAGAATGAACAGGACGTCTCGTTAAAAACTATTGTCTTTTGTTCTTGTAGTTGTGGTATCCGTTGGTGCGGCTGCGAGAGGCAGGTTTCGAAGCCTTCACCATTGGGCCAGAAGAGGGAAAAATCTACAACTCCAAACATGGCTACCCATGCAAATCAGACAAAAGCATTGTGGATGTGAAATCTGAGGTTTTCTGATGATTCCTTCAATGCATGAATTAACATTTTTTATCTGAACACTCAAACTAATTTGTGACTCTTCCTTAGCAGAAGGTTGTGAATTTCACTTTTAAGATACATATTTTTGAGAATAGATCAGTATTCTTCAAAATTCCAAAGTTTTTTTTGTGAAAAGTGAACATCGAGTCGACATTGTGCACTGCATCGGTTGATGCTAATTTCCATCAGGATCTCGACGGGCTGATTGTTCCAGGGGGTTGGTGTCCTGATTACTTGAGACGTGACAGAAGATTCGTGCAACTAGTTGCAGAATTGGCCAAGTCAGGTTTAAAGATTTCTATTGTTCTTCTGTAGCTAATGATTTCATTGATAATCAGCTTAATATCCGAGCAAACCTTTGTTGTCCCTGGAATCACCTCGTTACGGAGACCTTCTCGTGCCTTGTTAGCGAAAATCTTGGATAAGATGTCGTGCAAAGTGCCCTCCCGATTTTCTTTGCCGATTGTCATTTTTGGTTCGATCGGCGAACGACTGAATGACGGGTGGATGGACGAACCTTAATTTTTATGAATTTGGTGAGATGGGTTGTGTGTGTGTGTGTTGATAATGAATAGATATAATTATCATTATGGTAATTAATGACTTGGATTTTGTGGGTGACGACCAGAGATTTCACGAGAAGTAAATTGCCGAAATATTTCTTCATGATAAAAAAAAATGGTCATCAAATTGTTTAGGCAAGAGTTTTATCAAGAATAATCATATATTTATATTTATATTTAATTCCAAAAAAAGAAACTTTTCAATCAACCTCGTACTCAGAAATTGAGATTCCTCCCGTTTCAAACCCAGGCAGACTGGTTGGATCCATCTGTCACGGACCGTGGCTCCTTTGCTCGGCCCGATGCATCGCAGGTCGCAAGGTGACGTGTTTCTCGGCCATCAGGGACGACGTAGAGAATGCAGGGTTAGTGTTTTGTGAATTATTCAGCATCTTAAAGGCAAAAACTCACCTCCACTTTTGACACTCGCTTTCGTTTTTCCAACGAGTAGTAATTAATAAACAAACGAGTTATGATCGTTAATCTGTTAATAAGTTATGATCTCGTCTGTAGATGCGATGAGTATTTTCTGGTGTCGATTCTTGCTACGAATGCGATCGACTGATCGTTTAAAGCACTTTGCGTGTTCACGAAGAATGTTAAACGTTAAACTTGTTATTCGTGAGAAACGAAGCTTTAAATTAATGGCACGTGGCTGATGTGGTGATTGGCATCGACATTTCATTTTTACAAGCGTTCGTGATTTGTTGTAATTCTCAAAATTTTTGTAATCAGAGAAGCGATCACGATCTCTTATTTTAGTGGTTTTAATTAAAAGAATTCTTGTTTGTTCGGAAAACATTTTGCTCTGAGAACATGTCTTTCGAGAAAGGTATTCAATCAAAACGAAATTTTAGGATCATTACTGGGATTTATTTGAAACACGACGGCAATTCTGATTGTAATTAAATTTATATTCAGAAAGTTTCAGAGGGGTTTTGATGTTTTTGCCATTGACAGTGCCAAGTACGAAGATTTGCCCGTCGTGGTGGATGGCAATTTGGTAACTTCAAGAACTCCAAATGATTTAAGCCATTTCATGAAAGCTGTCCTAGAAGTCTTGTCGAAGCAATCGTGATTGCTTTAAAATCCTGAATTTCAAACTCTCGATTTGTCAACAATTTGTAGAATTTGGTTTGATATTCTCGTGAATAAAGTGATTATAATCATGTGATTTGGTAGTCGTTGTGTGCTCACGTTTGAATGTACATTATTTCCTCGGGTATTGTTTCAGAATTTGTCTTTAAAATTGATTCTAGTGAGTGACTGATGGGGCTCAGACGCGATTTAAAATTTTAATTGAACATCGGGGCTCGAGAGAAAAAGTTAACGAAAATTCATTTTGGTCTGAATGCCGTTCGACGCTAGTCAATGCGAAGTAGTGTTATATATCGGTTTCGGCTTGCTTATAAAACCTGTCGATCGGCGACTTTTTGCTGCACTGTGGTTTCTGTTTCGAGGAGTTGCAGTCGGATTTCGTTCTAGGGGAGCAGGTCTGTGGCTTGGCATTTCTCTGACAAGCTGCCAAGTTGTTAGGGTTGGGGGTTTTCATTGTGCCAAGAGACGTTGGCAGAGTTGAATAACCCTGGAGGCGATGTTGATGAGGGGAGGAAGTGGCCTGAGATGGCTTTGAAGTCCTAAACGGGTGGGTTTGAAGCTGGGTGTTATTGTTGATAGGCCGGGTGGCACTCGAGTTGGCCACGATGCCTTCGTCGTTCGCATCGTTCGGATTGAGAAGTATGTGATTGCCGAGACTACATTTTCTCGCTTCCGTGGATTCCTTTTTTTGTCCCACGCTACATTTCCTTGCACATCGACAAGGCGATCTCAGAACTATGCTTAAAATTTGAAATATGGTTATGAGGCTGCCGCCGGTGAAAAAAGCCAGCAGTCCCCCGGCGTGAGCTGTTTACAAATAGAATTAATTCTGGATGAGAAAAGAATAATTTAAAATTAGGAATTGAATAATATCGAGGAATTGGAAAATCATAAAATACAAATAAAAACGACAGACTGCAATTGCAAATAGGTAAGTTTAGGGTATAAATACCTGTCCTTGTTAAAAATATTCATCTGCTAAGAACCACTTCCATTTTATGTTCAAAGCAAGAGGCTCCCTCGCGCATAAATAGTCGTCTTAATGAGAATGCGCAGAAAATAAACAAACGCGTCGGAAATTTTAGAGGGGCATCTCGGCATAGCTTCCGGAAGATAATCAGGCTACTGACTGCGATTTTACCGGGCTTAGTTTCACCTTTTGTTGTAATTCAAAGGGAAATTGCACAGTGGTCAAGTTTCGAAAAATACCAACCAACGTAAGTACTCCACGGCCTCCCTTCATCCTCAGAATGCCCTATTCTAGAATGAAGAGATGTCGGAGAGAATGAGGATGTCAAGGATGATGATGGAGAGGAGAAAAGTGGAGACGAGTAGCCGGCAGTTCTCATGTTGATGTCGACGAAGATGAAATTCTCTCTGGGGAGATTTTCGTTTAAGTTTTTTTTTGGTGAGAAAACAGGAAAATGGTACCCGGAGAAAGTTACCGCGTGTAATTGCTAGCATTTGTGTCTGTGAGAGTCGACACAATGGGGAGGAATTGAATGAGAGAATGAATTAATTAGCCTCAATAGAATTCAAAATCTTAAACGAGTAACTGGTGTAAACATCGTTTTATATATGTATATATGTCCAAAGTTATTTCGTCTAGATTGATGCAAATTTGCTGTCTCTCACTTCCCGCTAATGCTCTGCAAATCGCTCACGCGAAAATTAATAGGACTGGAAAGAGATTTTTTCCTTTCTTTTGTAATGGAGAAATAGAAAAACAGGAAGATCTATTAACGGAGGAAAGGCAAAAAAAAACTACGAGAAAATCTCTCGGATTGAAGAGAGTTGGGTTATTTATTAATGGGCCATCAACATTAATTCATCCGGGAAGGCTTACCTGAGTGATTGATCGTCCCTCTGGCACGAGGCCTGGGTGGAAGCGACGCTTTCTCTGAAGTGCCTGAAGGCTTGGAACAAGTCGGCATCGTTTCCAGCGAGGAGTTTGACGATGTCCGTGGAATCGACGAGTCTGGCAAACACTTCAGAAGATTCGGCTTTCTTGTGCTCAGGAGAAAGAGTTGGCAAGTCAGCGTTCAGGAATGCGTAGAGATCTCCGAGAAGGAGAGAGTTTTGCTGATGATAATGCCTCGTTTGCTGTTGTTGCTGCTGTTGCTGGAGTTGGAATTGGAGACGTTTAAGAACGTCCTGACCGTATATTCCTGTCAACATCTCGAATAAAATTCTTTTGAGCTGAGACTGTTGGGGTCTCGATAGCATGTCGTTGACATCGTTGTAAATGTTCGTATAAAAGTTTCTCAACAAGCTGTCATTCAGCATAGCCTGCCAAGTCTTCTCCATCAGCGAATTTAGTTCCGAACACAGGCCTGCAATTCTTTTCGAGCCCATTGATTTAGCTTCGTGGAAAATTTCCGAGAGAACAGACAACGAGGCTCGAACGGATTTGTCGTTTTCCGTGGTAAACAGTTCAGATCGCTTCATTTCATGGTCTTTCAGATACTGCTGAGAGAGTTGGGCAAATGCTATTAGGCCGCTGTTCGATTCCGTAAATCTGGCCCTCAGAAGGTAGTTGAGATCTGCGAGAGAATTTTGCAGTTTGCCGGCTGTCGATTCCAACGAGGCATTCAATCTGATCAAGTGATTTGAGCGGTTGACAAGTTGCTGTTGAATTTCTTCTACGATCTCCTTCTGAAATAGGGCTTCGTAGTGCTCAATTTCAGAAGATTTCAGTATGAAACCAACGCGAGCCGTTTCAAAGCCGGTCTCGTTGAAATGACTGTCCTGATATACTTCTTTCAGAGTAACTTTAAGTGCCATGACGTGTTCGATAAGTCGGGCAGTATTTTCTGTTATGCCCTTGTAAAATCGTGACAAATCTTTTTGCTGGACTCTTGCCAAAAGAGCATATGGTACTAAGTGGATATCATATCTTCCCTCTGGGGTATGACTTTTGAGCAGGGGAGAGGCTTTTCCTTGTGGAAGATGATAAACCCTAAAGCCTTCTAACTGCTCCAACATGGGCGCACTATTTTGGAAAGCTTGATAAACTTTGGTGAAGTTGTCCATGACCTGAATGGCTGTTTCAAGCTTCCCAGAGAGTTGATTGTCTGCCATGTGGTAGAGGACCCTTCTAGCCACGGAGTCCGTTGGCGAAGCGAATTTCAGTTGCTTTACTGTTCTTTCCAATTGAGAAGCAATCTCGTGGATTTTCGACGTCAACGGCTTCAACGATCGTCTGCTGACCGCTACAAATGGCGCGACGAAACCGCTTTCGTACGATTCTTGTAATCCTTTCAAAGCCACCTTCACGTGGAAGCTGATCCTCTTCATCAGATTCGTCGTCAAAATGGCAGCCTCCTCTTTCGTCTTACTTATGGACACCACCGCAGTTTCAACCAGACGACGAATTTTGTCCACCAAGAAAGAAAGTCTAACGATGTTCTCGTAGTCTCGCTTCAGGACATCAGGATAGGACCTGGCTATGAGATCCAGCGCAGCACACCTGTCTTCGGCCGCCTTGGTTAGATGGGCGTCGTGGAGTTTCGCAGACGAGGAAGTTTGCTGAGCAAAAGAAGGAATTTGATGATAAATCGGAGCGTTGTACGACGACGATGCTGGCGAAGAAGAGGGGTACGTGGAAAAAGCGGATGTCAGCGGAAATGAGGGATTTCCGAGCGCGAGCGATGAAACTTCTGCTATTGAATAGTCCCAGTGGAAGCCATGATGCGACTCGGGGCAGTGGTTACATAGCTTCTCCTGTTTGCTTTCTATTTCATCTGCAATCAATCAATCAAACTTTGATTTTTGTATTCGATTTTTTTTTTTGTTTTACACTTTGTTAAACACTCCAGTTTGGTTAGAATAGAGTGGAATGGCCATAAGAATTGACGGGACTGAAAATAAATAAAGAATAAAAGAGGAGAATGAAGCTTAAAAGCAAAAGATAACCCAAAAGGAAAGGATGTATGACCCAACTGTAATCCCCTTTACCTATTTCTATATGTCTCGGACCATGTGTTTTAGGACTTTAATGTTTTTTTTTTCTGCTGACAAATTCAAAAGTTTTAAAAGCAGACTTTCTTTTATTTCTCTTCTTTTCCCATTTTCTGAGCCCAGGGACAAAACAGTGGGTTTGTTGTAAGTCAGTTTTAAGTCCCTGCTGCTTCCGTGCCTTTGCAATTTTAGGGTTAGGGTAAAGGTTAGGGGTCCACTATTTCTTAATAATAACTTTTAATAATAACAGCCAATCAGCCAATCGTTAACGTGATTAGCATCATTACGAAGGTTTCATAAGAAGTAAAAACTTTCAGGTATGATGCATTAAACGTCAAATCACTTAGTAGATTCGAGCCTTTTACGCGGGTTTTCTCCCCAAAGGAAATCCAGGTTGCAAATACGACATCTTTACTTTGCTTTTCATCGCCATCCAGGGCAGAAAGGTAGCCATCCGAGCCACTGTCCACCCAAGAGGCCAACCATGTATGGAACAAACATGGAACAACATGAACACGATACTTCTTGTCTGATCGGCACAAATTGGCATTGCACGTAAGAAATTGGGGTTTAAATAAGAAACGATGACTTTTTCGGTGTTCTTGCAAAAACAGGCGATAAGTTTTTAAAAGAATGAATAAATGATGATGATGATGATGATCCAGCATAGAACAAAGTGCCAGCTTTGAATAATAAATATTTTGGTTCTTAAATATCGCCACAGTTTAAGCAATATTTATACGGGCGCGTGATTATATTTATTGAAAGGAATTGGAAATAATTGATCGAAGAAATCATGAAATAAACATTATTATTTAAGATTAATGACTCGAAGACAAATTCTTCAAAGAGAGTTGATGAATGAAGATAGAAAGAAGAAATGGAAAATAAATACTTTCGAAAGTAAAGATAGAGAAATTGACAAAAGACAGAAGTTCTGCAAGGCAAACAACTCACTGATCCATCAGTGGAGATTACCGGCAATGTTTAATGACGCATTTTCAGACATTAAAAGTGTAAAATAAAATGAAAATTTTTTTTTTAAAATGGACGCACATTCAACTACAGCAGAAGTATTAAATGCTCCGGAGGGAAGAATTGAAAATGGATGTTTGAGAACTCAGTTGACAGGGAGATCGTGAAGGATGAGAGAGAATTAAATGATAATTTCAATCCAAAACATAATAATAATAACGACGACAAAACTAAATAATAAATAAAATATAAAGGAAGGCACACCTTAGGTCCAGGTACGTATAAGAGAGGCATCGTAGACTTAAATTATTCAAAAGGCAGTCATACGCGGGTACTCAACACTGACCAACAAATGACTTTTGACGCTCCTTGTCCGACTAATGGGGGGTGGATCCCACCTCTCCCCCCGTTCGGGTGACACCTTCTCGAATCTTCTCGTTTCAGTCACGGAGTTCTTTGCAAAGTCGGAAACAACGATGGATGCCGACATCCGTGATTAACATAATTCGGGAAATAACCTTCTAAAAATAAGTCCACGACTTGGCATTTCAGTCATTTTAATTATCTCCATTTTTCGAATGTCATTTCATGCACTGGCGAGTCCCACGGACGACATTCAAATCTCCTGTGGAGTCGTGGACGGGCCTAAATAAAAAGTGCCGAGTAATCTAATAAGGTTGCTAGGAGTCATGTAATTACAACCGTTAAAGAACGTAACTTTAGCGGACGATTCGGAGCCATTTAACTACTGAACAATCGAGTCTCTCTCGGAGCATAGATTGCAGAGTGCGACGTCGCATGCAAAGACGGGCACGTAAAAATCAAGGAAAGGTCAGAGTTCACGACCCAGGGGGTCATATAAAGTTGGTGAAACAGGATTAAGCGATGTTTATTAGGCCCTCACAAACCTAATAAACTCTCAACCTACTCGCAATTAACTACTGACGCATGTGGCTGAGTCGACGGCATCTTCTACGAGTCGTCCATCGAACGGCCAGAGAGAATAGAAAGCGGGACTGGCTTCGGCCGAGTTCGCCTCGGGCCGTCCGTGATGGGAAAGTCGGAATAAATAATGAAACGGATTTCCGAGGGAACAGAAATGGATTCCAGAAGAAACTCTTGGAAATGGAGAGTTGTTGAACGATGGTAGGAGCTGGCGAGGATATGATCGATAGTTTTGATGTCTTATTTTTTTCTTCGGTCCTTGTTGTTATTGTTGTTGTTCTTATTGTTGTTTTTGTTGCTTTTCGCCGATCTCGGCAAAAAAGAAAATCATTAATTTTCAACCACTGCCTTTTGAAAAAGATGCACCACGTCTCGCTAGGAGGTTTCGTTGGAATTATTGTTTCAAAATTCAATTTGGCTGACTTACAAGCATTCGAAGCAATTTCAGGGGCAAATTCGAAAAACGTTCGCAAAACCAGAACACAAAACGAGACTCGGGCATTAGTTAGACCGGCGAAGGTGACGTCGCAGACGTATATCCGGTTGTTTCTCGAAGAAATGTTTTGGTGCCGAAATGTCAGGCATATTTACGTCTGAATGTTTATTTCTTCGCAAGTTTAAACTCACCGATGGAGGGACTGACACATGAAACGTGTTGAAACATTGAACAGTGTCCGCTGGTGGATTCTGAAAGTTAAAAGCTTTCTAGAATTTCTCTAGATTAAATTTATTTATGTCGCTTTAAATTTTTTATTTCAAATTGCGTTTAAATCAGATTAAATTATTTTTTCGACTAATTTAAAAACAATTTTTGGCTCCAGGTCGAAAGCTTTCCAGGACTTGAAGTTAACTTCGTTAAAAAAAAACTGGGAATTAAATTATTAAATTACTAATTGATTTATTTTAACGTTAATTAATATAAAATGAATTATTTTGACGCCGGGTTTTCGAATAAAAGTGCAAATATTTTCGAACGAAGCGACTTTTGATGGAAATTACACTTCACTTGATGATGATGATGATGATGATGATGATGATGATGATGATGATAAATTAAAGTGAAATTGCGATTCGTTTGAAGTGAAAATATCGTCTGCCATTTTCATTATTTTTGGCGCTTTTTATAAAAAGTAAAAAGTCGATAAGCATCTTTGAGGGTTTAAGAATGAAATTTAATGATTCATCTTCATTCCATACGACTTTATGATTTTTGTGTACACCCCTAACCGAGTGCACATCGGGTTACAGATGAAGGTCATAGTTGACCAGCTGAATGACGGGTGGAAGAGAAATGCAGATGAGTTGGAATGACTGCTGCTTCGAATGTGCAAAGGAGGAGACGTCGTTGGATGAGTTAATGGGCGGATAAATGGAGATTCAGCGATTGGTTTGCTTGTTTGGTTGACTGAATGAATGAATGAATTGATGGACGGACGAACGAACGAGCGAGAAACGGAGGACAAAAGTGGAGAATATTCTAAATACGTGATGTAATTAATATGACGTTCGTTCTGACGGGCCAATATGAAAATGACAAAAAGCCGTAATTATTTTCCAGCCAAGACAACCACGATCGTGACGTCAATCAGCGCTTCAGCAAAGCTCCGTCCTTCCGAAGACATCGCAGACATCGCTGGTCTCCGGCAGAGCAATGACTTAACGAATGGGACGTTTATTCTTTTGCATTTCCTTCTTTAGACTCGGCATTTCATTGTTTCGATGATTCCAAACTCCTTCCTGATTCATCTTCTGTCACTTGCGTTATCGTTCGTCTGTAATTTTATCCGAACGATCGATTCCAAGTCGCAGATTTTCTGCTCATTGTTCTCCAAACCTTCTTGACTGCCAGTACGGTGTTACATACCTCTAAGACATCTTTCCATTTTACACCCTCTTTTGAAACTCCTTCAAAGACCCCCACAGCCACGACCCGGTTCGAAAAATATTCTTTTCTCAATGATGTCTTGACTCGCCTCCTATAAAACTTTCACTCGGCAACATTTTCACGTTTCTTGTGCCGTCATTGGTGACGTCAAGGGTTAAAAGTAAAAGTCGTTTTAAGTTTAAATTCAGGTTCGCCTCGTGACATTTAAATAAACTTTTACTTTTTTATTCCGATCGTAATAAAATTATTATTTTAAATTATTGAATGAATTAAAAAAAGGATTATAATCAAATAATAATGTTTTAAGTTTTGAATAATGTTTTAGCATGTTTTCAATTAATGTCAAAAGACGAGCTTGCATTGAACATGTCTAAAAGTGTGATTAAAAGCGAATTGAATTTCTCGTGTAACAATATTCATTCAATGATTACAATCAATCAGTTCTACGCTCGTAGGCTTGCAGTTCGAATCCCATCCCCTTCCACAACTTCGTGGATCACAGGGAGGTGACGTTGGAGTCACGGAGATAAGAAGTAAATATTATTGATGGAAAGTGGAACACGAGGGTCGAGCAGATGGGAAATGCCAAGTCAGGATGGACTGATTGAGTGAGTGAATGAATGAATGAATGAATGAGGAAGGAAGGAAGGAATGATGGTCACCGTTAATTGCTGGAAATTCCCGAAGAAAAGTTAAATGGAGAAGGGCAGGACTCCATAAAACAGAAGAAAATAAAAAAACGAAACCGAAAGTAACTGCCGCTTGAGAAATTTCACGAGTGATTTGAGAGTCAGAGCGAAGAGCCACTCAAAGCCATGAAAAATAAACGGAATAACAACACAAAATAATAAAAAAATATTTATAATTAATTTAATAATAATAACAATAATAATAATAATAATAATAACATTTAAGAATAGTAGAATAATAAATAACGCACAAAAAAAATAAGCAAACGATAAAAAAGAAGCGAACTTTAGAAGGGCCAATAAAATTAGAGCAGACATAAAATTTCTTTTGGAAATCCCCAGTTACTCTCTTAAAGATGGCACGGTCGAACAGTAAAACTTGAAACTCTCCAGGGAGATGAGGAGGACAAGGGAGAGAGAAGAGGGGAAAGAAGATGTATTTATCTATCTATAAGTACAAACATTTGTGGCAATATTATTGCAATTCATGAATTATCAATTCAAAGTCGAGACCTCAAGATGTCTAAACTTTGATTTGTAATGTGGAATTTAGAATTTGGACGATTTTGAATGTCTGTTAACCGGTTGGATCGTTGCAAGCGTGTTTATGCTGATGGCCAATAACGATATAACGTACGCTTGCATATTTTATGTCAAATTATGAACCCTAGATAAAAACAAAGCACAAACTCATGCAATTACAGGCAAACAAAAGGAGACCTGGACAAGCCATTGATGATGGGTCAGAAGAAGTCAATGCTTTAAAAGCTTTGAAGAATTACCAGAAAAGGAGACTTTTGGAAGAGCAGATGAATGTTTTGGTGCTTTCTGGAGAATTCATGCAGTGAAATTGCGAACTCAACGCAATATGTCTTCTTCTTAGGTTTAAAGCAATTGACATTTCAAGCGCTTTTCGAAATAATTAAAAATTAATGTTTACGTTTTTTATGTAAATTATAAATTTGTGTAACTTTCAAATTGCTATGATTCATGGAATTTTATAATTTTATATTGATACTTTTTAAATTTAAGTTTTTATTAAAATAAATAATTAATGAACAAAAACAAAAAAACAAAACAGAGACAAAAAAAAGGTTGAAATAGGTGAGCGCGTGAGTTGAAGCTATAAAGTCTGGAAGTACCAAAATGATGTTTTACTCGGGCTGATTTTTATTGCCACGAGAAACGATTTATACTTGTCAGGGTAGAAAGGAAGACAGGTAGACTGCTAATTGACGCTGAAGAACGACGAAGCGGTCCTGCCCTCACCCACGAGTGACTGCCCACGTGGGTAGAGGGATGGGTTGAAGGTCGAGAGAACGAATGAGCGGCTGAATAAAGTATCGACCGGGGTGTCAGAACGATTAGCCGCGGGCTGATTGGCAAACCAACTACGTGACAACTCATTATGGTCGTCTCGTACTTTTGGAGACTGACAGAGGCTTAAAACTCTGACAGCGAATCGCATCTTGATTTCGAGGTGTTCCACAGGTCAACAAGTGCTCATCGACGCCTTCTCTCTTATCAGTGAATATCAGGCGCGGCCAATAAAAGCGGATACGTACCTGATAAGGGCTCGGTCACGTGGCGGGGGTCACGTGATGGGATTAATATGCAAGATAGGTTGTGAAATAGTATTATTTATATTTTACCAAGTCATCAATTACGGAACAATTGTAATGTTAAAGTTATGATGACAGTAACAACAACATCTGGCGGAATGTATAAAAGTGAAGGGAAATACAAATCGATATATTATAATAAAGTATATACTATAATAAAAGAATAGATAAGTCTATAAAATAATTATTAATATTAAATATTATTTTTCCATAATTTAATTTTATTATATTCTGTGATAGAAAAAGTGGTAATAAAAATTGTACCCTAAAGAGCTTCTTCTTTTTTCCAAATTAAACACTTCCTGATGAAAATAGTTTTATGAAAAACGTAGGAAGTTGTTAACGTGAAGCTCGTGATGGAATGAATTAAATTGATTGATCGTTCTGTTCAATGAATGATAGAATGAATGAACGAATGATTGAACGAATGAATGAATGATTGAATGAACGAATGAATGAGTGAATGAATGAATGATTGATTGAATGAACGAATGAATGATTGAACGAATGAATGAATGAATGAACGGATGAATGAATGAATGATTGAACGAATGAATGAATAAATGAACGAACGAATGAATGAGTGAATGAATGAATGAGTGAATGAATGAACGAATGAATGAGTGAATGAATGAATGAATGAAAGAATTAATGTTAGAGGAATTTCTCCAATCAGTAATTGTCCACAAGAACCGGTGAAACTGATTTTAATTTGCATTTTAAACCAACCGACCGACCAGGCAGCCAACCAACCTTCTCTGATGTTGGCCCAGTGCGGCACGCAGTGGCATCTGTTGAGAATCAATTTCTCCACGCACTCCTCCAGACACTGACTTCCACGAGACGCCTGGAAAACAAGGAACAGATGGAGTGAACGAAGAGTGAAGAGAGTGGAGGTTAGGGCCAGGGAGTGGACTCGTCAGGATCGGAATGAATTTGATTGGCAAATAAGGGGACAGGAGACGAATGAAGAGAATTCGTCGGAGTGGAAAATTGGAGAATGAGTAAAAGAACGGTCGGACGGATGAATGGAATGAGTGAGTAAAAGACTAAAGCCCGCGGACAATCACATCAATGGGCGGGCTTAATGGATAAGCCACGATGCTGATTGGTCGAAGATTGAGAATGGAAGGATGGCTCGATAAAAGTTGTTAATACTCTCGTTCGCACCCACGGGTCGATCTGGAAAGCGACCCCGACAAAATTCCCCGTCTTAACGAGCCAATAATCTTTAGTCCACCCCTGCAACGTCAACTGATCATCCATCACGAACCACCATTTTGGCAGAGTTATCCTTAACACCTCCCTACGAGATGGACTCGTTTTTGTTCTTTCATTCATCGATCACTTATTTTTTGTCTTACACAACACACGCCCACTCGCTCACTCACTCACTCACTCACTCACTCACTCACTCACTCACTCACTCACTCACTCACTCACTCACTCACTCACTCACTCACTCACTCACTCACTCACTCACTCACTCACTCACTCACTCACTCACTCACTCACTCACTCACTCACTCACTCATTCACTCACTCACTCACTCACTCACTCACTCACTCACTCACTCACTCACTCACTCACTCACTCACTCACTCACTCACTCACTCACTCACTCACTCACTCACTCACTCACTCACTCACTCACTCACTCACTCACTCACTCACTCACTCACTCACTCACTCACTCACTCACTCACTCACTCACTCACTCACTCACTCACTCACTCACTCACTCACTCACTCACTCACTCACTCACTCACTCACTCACTCACTCACTCACTCACTCACTCACTCACTCACTCACTCACTCACTCACTCACTCACTCACTCACTCACTCACTCACTCACTCACTCACTCACTCACTCACTCACTCACTCACTCACTCACTCACTCACTCATTCACTCATTCACTCACTCACTCACTCACTCACTCACTCACTCACTCACTCACTCACTCACTCACTCACTCACTCACTCACTCACTCACTCACTCACTCACTCACTCACTCACTCACTCACTCACTCACTCACTCACTCACTCACTCACTCACTCACTCACTCTCTCGCTCGCCCAACCACCCACTCACCCTTCCACCTAGCCACCCACTTACTCGCTCAGAAGTCAGGATCGTAAAGACTAACTTCCGGTTGTCCGTCGTACAGAGTGATTTTCACGAACTTATTCAAGGGCAGAAATATTTGACCCCTGCTGAAGGTCAGAAAGTTAGAAGCAACCCTTTGGTGATCAGGTACCAAGACGATGCCCTTGTGACCTCTTGAGTTCGGAACGTGCTCGTAAAGTTGCGAGTTGAAAAGGAAACTCAATCTTTTAGCTGAAATAATTGTTCGAGAAATCATAATAAATATTTATTAAATATATTATTATAGTAATAAATAATATTAAATAATAATGTTATTAAGAACAAAGCAATATTTATGGCAGATGAATTCATCGGCACTACAGTTCATTAAATAATAAAATTAGAATATTATTCAATTATTCGGTTTATATTTGGAGTGGGAATCAATAAAATTAATGTAAAATCGAAACAAAATAATGAAAATAAATCACAGGTTGAACATCAATACCTTCGTTGAATTCATTTGTTTTCAAATCGACAAAATATTATTTCTATTTTAAAAAATAATTCACCATAACCTTAACCCTAACCCTAACCTTAACCTTAACCCTAACCCTAACCATAACCATAACCTTAACCCTAACCTTAACCCTAACCCTAACCCTAACCCCGATAATATTTAAAAAAAATATTTATTTAAATTAAAAAAATCTGAAAATTAGTTTTTAAAATAAAATGTGAGAATAACACGAGCAGTTATTTTTAGTTCATTGAATTTTAATTGATTTTATTTGCAGAATTTGTTTTAAAATTTGTTGCATAATATTTTAATAATTGCTGCAAAATATTGGAATTTATTTTGACATATATATTCGAAAATATTTCAATATTTATTGGAAAATATTTTATTATTTATTATAAAAAATATTTTATTATTTATTATAAAATATAAAAAAAATATAAAATATTTTATTATTTATTAAATATCTTTTATAAATAAATATTATTATAAATTATTATTATTATTTATTATAAAATATTTTAATAATTGTTCTTGCAAATTAGGTGGCCGTCATTCAAGATATTTTGAAATCGTATTTAATAAATTCACTTTATTTTTTCTAAAAAAAATCGAATTTAAAAAGAAAAAAATAATTTATTTATTTAATTAATTCAACTTTTTGAAAGTATTTTCAAACATTTTCTGAGAATTTGTTTTACACCAGGATTAAAAAAAAATAAAAAAAAATAAAAAATAATTAATTGAGAATATTTCGTGCAACAGAATTTAATGAGCAGAAATTATTCTTGAAGTCAACCAACCAACGAAAGGTCATTGAAGGTCATTTAAAGGTCATTGAAGGTCAATTAAAAGCCATTTAAGGTCATTTAAGGTCATTGAAGGTCATCTTTTTTTAAAGTAATG
>CM067527.1:12195000-12207500 GCA_034509925.1 Hirudinaria manillensis
TTATTGTTATTATTATTATTATTGTTGCTGCTGCTTGAATTAATTGCTTGGTTAGCATATTTATTTTACTTTAAGACTAATTAATCCTTAAAATAATCGTTCGTCGAGAAATGAAAAATGTTTTCAAATATTTTTTAATTTTTATTTTTTAATTTTTATTTATTTTATTTTATTTTTATTTTTAAAGAAATTAAAAACAACTTTTTATTTTTAAAGAAATTAAAAACAACTTTTTTGTTTCCTCTCGTGGAAGATTAAAATGTTTGGAAAACAATTTCAATTTTTGATGTCCGCAAAATTCCTCAGTGAGACTTGGACCGCCTTCGTAGTCATCATCATCAATGCCACCGCAATCGTCATCATCATCACCATCATCATCGTCTTCGTCATCATCACCATCATCATCGTCTTCGTCATCATCATCATCATCATCATCGTCTTCGTCATCATCACCACATTGGACGACCGTTTGTTTACAAAAAGCTCACAAAAACGTTGCGCTATTTTTAAGTTCACATTTTGGTTTGTTGTCGACATTTTATTGTTATTTACGAGATAAAATGAAAATGCGACGAAAATATGAACTGATGAACTAATGCACCTCATTTGGTATTGTTTGCCCACCTCACCTGGTCTTTATGCGGTCCCTATTCACTCATTTACTCACCCACTCACTCGCTCATTCACTCACTCACTCACTCACCCACTTACTTACTCACTCACTCACTCACTCACCCACTCACTCGCTCACTCACTCACTCACTCACTCACTCACTCACTCACTCACTCACTCACTCACTCACTCACTCACTCACTCACTCACTCACTCACTCACTCACTCACTCACTCACTCACTCACTCACTCACTCACTCACTCACTCACTCACTCACTCACTCACTCACTCACTCACTCACTCACTCACTCACTCACTCACTCACTCTCTCAGTCTCTCTCTCTATCTCTCACTCACTCACTCACTCACTCACTCACTCACTCACTCACTCACTCACTCACTCACTCACTCACTCACTCACTCACTCACTCACTCACTCACTCACTCACTCACTCACTCACTCACTCACTCACTCACTCACTCACTCACTCACTCACTCACTCACTCACTCACTCACTCACTCACTCACTCACTCACTCACTCACTCACTCACTCACTCACTCACTCACTCACTCACTCACTCACTCACTCACTCACCCATGCAGACGTTCAAGACATTCAAAAGATCTCTTAATGAAGTCGTCTTCAGATCAGGACATCCTAGAAAGAAAATCTGAGAAACATTGGAATATCCGATCGACATGCAAGCATGAATTCAAGAAAAGACATGAAGAAAGGAAGGAACGAATGAATGAATGAATGAATGAAAGGATGAATGAACGAATGAAAGTACGAATGAATGAATGAATCAATGAGTCTCTTTAAGGTGAACACGAACAGTTGTTTGGTAGGAAATGATTGACAATCGATTTGAAATCAATGACGAAGTTCGATCGAACACTTGCGACGAGAAATTGGCATGACACGGTTACCTTGACGACATTGGGTGGTAGGCATGCTATCTGATGATGATGATGATGATGATGATGACGACGACGACGACGATGATGATGATGATGATGATGATGATGACGACGACGACGACGATGATGATGATGATGATGATGATGACGACGATGATGACGACGATGATGATGATGATGATGATGATGACGATTGTCGCAAGGGGGCGATAGAATCAACCCGACCTGAATATTAATTGCCGTAGAGATGGCACGAGACTACCAAAGATTTGAATCGTGAAAAGCGGAAATCTAATTATAGCGGCACGGAAAATCCCTCCTCCACCTCCATTTTTTTTCCAATTTTTCGAGAAAAAGATTTTTTTTTCCTTCAGAGAGAAAATTATGAAGATGAATTTGAAGCGACGTTGGAGTTATGGAGACACGAAGAGATGGCTTAAGTAAAGGGCGGTTGGTTGGTTGGTTCAGTCACCCATTCAATGAGAGACGTTATGAGCGGCATAATATCATCATCATCATCACAATCATAATCATAATCATAATCATCATCATCATCATCATCATCATCATCATCATCATCATCATCATCATCGTCGTCGTCGTCATCATCATCACCATTATCATCATCATCATCGTTGATGAATTTCTTACTGAATGTTTTTTATTGAATTTAAAGAAATTTAAAGAAATTCAATAAAAAAACAAACAAATGATCTTTAATAAGGAAACAAGGATTGAATTCGTCTTTTACATGTTTCTCTTCCATTAAATTTGAAACATTCGTAAATTTGTATTTTGTTTATTTTTTAAATTTTTAAATTCAAAACAAATATATTCATTAAAATGATCGAATATTGTTCCAAGGGGATTCTTAAAACCATGGAAAGACCTTACATAAACAAGTGATTATAAAATGTCACGATAACCTTCATAACCATATTCCCCTCTTTATGTACATATATTTATAAATATTTTATTGTTATTTTTGCGATATTTTCATTAAATATACATTATAAAAATAAAATAATTTCAAGCTGAACAAATTTGATAAATTTACAGAACTAATGTGTTCCATCATCTGATATTCAACTGAAATCCATTGCTTACAACGTGGTTGTTTTGAGAACCTCAACTGGTAAATTCGAATTTATGGCGTCCATTGTAATTGTATGAACTTCAAATCAATTGCTTAACAATCTACTTTCGGACATTTTTAAATTCAATTATTTTATAATAATTTTAAAAGATTAATTGAAAATCGGAAGAAATTCAGGATTTAAGTTTCTGTCCTCACCTGATGTTTGAATTCGCTGGCAAAGACCCAACTCGGTGTGAATGTTTGTGAAGTTTTTCCAAGAACACGTGGCCACATCGGAATTGCAGCTGAAAAATCATAATCATCGTCATCATCATCATCATCATCGCCATCATCATCATCACCATCGTCATCGTCGTCGTCGTCGTCGTCGCTTTCGTCATCGCAACCGTTTCTCCTAGATGTCCTCATCTTGGACGTCATTAAGGTCGTAATGTATTCAACAATTAGTGAAGAAACTTTGACATTCAAAATGAACGCCGAGAAAGATTTAATGCCTCCTTAAAGGTTCGTTTCTTAATGACCGATTGGGTGTGTGGGCAAGTGAGTAGGGTGAGTAGGGTAGAACGTTGGGTAGAACGTTGGGTAGAAAGTTGGGTGGAAAGTTGGGTGGAAAGTTGGGTGGAAGGACGCGTGGGTGGACTGCTTATTTATAAATCTGTTTAAAAAAAAAAGTCAGCGAACGAGAAGTTGTGGCACTGCCAATTGAATGATCGAACAGCAAACGTGCAGAGTTCAAAGGTCATTGAACAGCATCTCCTTTCTTGTTTCTGACATGCGCAATGCACCGGACGGATGACGTCACGAGTTCACGTCACGTGACATGTTGGGGCGGATGAAGACGAGACACGTGACAAATCAACTTTTCATTGTATCGTCAGTGCAGGTGAATGGACGGACGGACGGACGGATGAATGAATGGATGGATGGATGGATGGATGGATGGATGGATGGATGGATGGATGGATGGATGGATGGATGGATGGATGGATGGATGGATGGATGGATGGATGGATGGATGGATGGATGGATGGATGGATGGATGGATGGATAGATGGATTGATTGGACCGAGCGAATGAAGAGAATTGAATGACAAAAGACAAAGAAAGGGTGTGCGGATCGATTTCTTTGGGTTGTGAGCGGGAATTTATGAGAAGCAATTGTGGCGTCGTAGTGCCTCCTTTTGTTTATTGAAGCCACACAGAAACATCCCCCGGTGCGAGATGGCTTCTCTTTGTATCCAAATCACTCATTCATTCATTCACTCACTCCTTCATTCAATCAATCATTCACTCATTCATTTACTCATTCATTCATTCATTCATTCATTCATTCATTCATTCATCAACGCCTATTTACCAGAGCATTTCTCAAGAATCCACATCTAGAAGATTTGAAATTGATTACTCACGATCAAAATGCCACCCAACCGAATCAACCCCTCGGCATTTCTCAGGAATCCACATCTAGAAGATTTGAAATTGATTACTCACGATCAAAATGCCACCCAACCGAATCAACCCCTCGACTGCACCCAATAACCTCCCAAAATGCACCGATTGACCCTCGACCACCCGAAGTCCTTTCCAGATACACTTTGATGCCATGAAACTCGTTCGCTTTTCCATCTCCGGTTTCAGTTTCGTTTCGGAGGAATTTCCGCCTCGTCGATCGATGGAGGAATGGAAAGGATTTGTTAAAATTTATTCTAAATTTAGATCTAAATGTTTTGAAATGCCAAATAATCATATAAAATATTATTAATTATTATTAATATTATTATTATTATTATTATTATTATTAATACTTATAAAGGTAATTTAAACAAATAAAAAATTCATTTATTCGTTAAAGAAAGAAAGAAGGAAGGATCGAGAAATGATTGTTAAGCAAGTTTAAAGAGCCAACGTCGAAGATGATGTCAACAAGTTACCTGGGATGACAAATGTGTCGCAACAACAACAAGGCAAACAACAGGAGCAGGAGTTAAGTTCAATTTATTTTCACGAGTTTGTAAGAAAAAAAAATATGAAAAACGAAAAAGTTGGTCGCGTGGCGAGCAGAAGAAAGAAATTCATTACGTTGGAGTGAAATTTAGTGCAGCAGGAAGTAACTAATTGCACGAGAGGATGAGTGAAGAAGGAGTGAGGATTGATGGAGTCATGGGAGTGCAGGTGAGTGAAACTGGTCTGAGGCTGCTCGGCATCCATTTCTTGACCGGTCATTATTGTATCATCGCTGTCATCACTGACGTGGTCATCATCGTCATTGTCATCATTATCATCGCAACCATTATCATAATCATAAGCAGGACCATCATCATCATCATCACCACCACCATCGTCGTCGTCGTCGCCGCCGTCGATATAAAGCCTAATTTCGTTTCATGAAAAATCTCATTAAAATAATTTCCAGCTTGAATTTGAACATCAGACGTCTGACGAATGATGGCCATCGTCAAATGCCATAACGATCATAAAAATAACCATCATCATCATCATCATCATCATCGTCATCGTCATCGTCGTCGTCGTCGTCGTCGTCGTCGTCGTTACCATAGTAACGTATAAACGATAAACGATCGTGTGACTCACCTCACAATCATCTTGTCTGCAGTGTGACCGGCCTTATCGAGCACGAAGTGAGAAGAAACATTAACTTGTTCCCAGTCGAAAATGACGTCACCGGAAGTGGCCATTATCTCTTTTAAGATGGCGGCATGATGGGGAAGGTCATATACCAGCGGCCATTTCTGTTTTCCCAGTTCTAAAATTCTTGTTTTAAAAATAGACACAAATGTAAAACCCCATTGACTGCCATTTATCCGATTCTCATTGGCTGGCTATTTTATTAAAACGGAAATACCAACCAAGTGTATTGTAATGGTCTCATTAATATTAATGAGAACCGCACACGCGCACACAAACATTGCTGAGGATTGAGAGATTCATTTCAAATGTTTTTGCTGGCAAACATCAAACTGAAGAAGCGGAACAAATCATAATAATGACTAATTAAACGTTGCCAGCGACCGTGACGACGACGACGATGATGAGGAGGAGGAAGAGGAAGAGGAGGAGGAGGAAGAAGAGGAGGAAGACGAGAAAGTAATGGAATGAAAGAAAAATTGTGACAGTGAATTTGAGCAGGAAATGAGAGCCGTATAAATCTTTGCACTCGAGCACCTGGCGAGTAAAAGTGGAAAAAAAAATATTAATTCTCGCCTATTATCGACTCCGACGATGACGATGACGTCATCATCGGGGTCGATAATAGATCGAAGTACGTACCTCAGGGCATTCAGGTTGCAGACTGTCAGGCCAGTCACTCCATTCGACGCCTCGTCTGCTCCGTCTGCTCCGTCGGCCGCGCCTGCAGCGTCTGTCGCCGCTGAAGTCGGTGTCGCCGGTGCGGCCGGAAGCGACTCGTTGCCGCTGGCGCCGAAAATGCGGGAATAGTAAAAGCCGAAAGAATGCGCCGGAGGAGGAGATGAAGACGACGACGACGAGTAAATTGGAGCGTCTGGTCGGTTGCCATGGTAACGCACCGATTGCAATTTTGGCGCCACTAAAGGCCAGAGGTCGTTGCTAATGGCAACGAAGAATCCGCCCAGTGACGTCAGAAGGACGACGAGCCAGAAGAATCTGGATGGATGGATGGATTGATGGATGGATGGATGGATTGATGGATGGATGGATGGATGGATGGATGGATGGATGGATGGATGGATGGATGGATGGATGGATGGATGGATGGATGGATGGATGGATGGATGGATGGATGGATGGATGGATGGATGGATGGATGGATGGATGGATGGATGAATGGATGGATGGATGGATGGATGGATTGATGGATGGATGGATGGATGGATGGACGGATGGATGGATGGATGGATGGACTTTAGACGGTTGCAATCGTCATCAGCATCACCGTTTCGATTTTGAGATCGATTTAAATGTAGATGATGATGATGATGATCACTGACATTCATAATTATTAGTTCATAACAGGCTTCGTTCAGCATTACATAGTTTGGTCGATGAATATTATAATGGGTTGGAATAATATTCGAATATTGAATTTTAATTTCCTATTATGTTAAATCAGAATGGTGAATATTTAATCATATTACAATAAGCTGGAATTATGAATAATCAATCATATGATAATGAAATTATGAATAATCAATCATATGATAATGAGCTGGAATGATGAATAATTAATCATATGATAATGAGCTGGAATGATAAATAATTAATCAGTGAAACCTCCTCCAGCCCCTCCTGCTCAGCTGCCTGCAACCGTGCAAGTCCACGTGTATCCAGGAGGCGTCGTCATGGCAACGACACCAACAACAATGTGCATCTTCGGGCGATATTTGATGTTTCCGGCGATCAGCGATGTCGTCCATCTTGATTTATTTTTCTTTGGTCATTAATGCGACGCTGTGGAATGACATTTTGAACTTCGTCGACGCAACAACAACAACAACAACAACAACATCAGCTGCAACAAAAACAACAACAACAATCACATTCTCATCTCTGATTTCAACGCGACTTTCGCTTGCCTCACGTGATCCCTGGAAACGATGACGATTTTTTCCCGCTTTTATGCTCAGGGATTAGTGAAGATTATCATTTCCGGTTTGCTCTGTTTCGATAGTGATGACGACGACGATGATGATGATGATGATGATAGCGACGATCTGCTGCTGCTGCTGCTGATGACGATGACGATAGTGATATTGGTTTGTTAGACACCTCGAGTTTAGGTAGGATTTAAAATTCAACGCCAGAATATGCAAACAGGAATTGGATTCTATTTCTGTCGCCAGAGGAACTTGTAATATGACAGGAACAAGTGACGAGTAACTCTTAAGAATTCTTGAATTCAAGAATTCTTCCGCACACGAATTCATACGCCTAAAATGTCCCTTTGAAACTGGCACTGAATCAGAAAAGCATTTGAAATGAAGTTTTTTGTTGCAAAACATTAGTTGCGTTTTATTTTTTTGGAGTTGGTCTTGAAAGAGTGAAACTCTGATATTCATTTTAAATTACGTCATCGTCGTCGTCATCATCGTCAACGGAAGTACACCAGAAGAGCTGAATGCCTTGAGAGTGCGAAGACAGCAGGAATTCATTGAGTTTTGAATCTGTCGTCGAGGCTTCATTTACTTGTGTTTTATTAATGAAATAAATTATTAAAATTAGATAATAATAATAATAATAATAATAATATGATGATGATGATGATGATGATGATGACATGAACCAAATGTCCATCATTTAATTTTGCTAATATTAAATATTTACTATAAAATATATTTAAAAATAATTTTATTTTTTTCAATTTTGGACAATAATAAAGAACTTACAAATCACTCGATGGCAGACTTAATTGATACGAGATGATTTTTTTTTCTTTAAACTCCAGCAATTAATGTCGGACTCAAAGTCTTCCGGTCCGCTATTTATGATCTTTGCTTCTCCCGTAACGTCAACAAGATGTTTAGGTGACGTGGGGAATGTGCGCGCCAAATGTTTACTGCTCGAACAGGAAAACGTCGAAGGAAGGAAAGTACTTGCAATTCGAAAGCGAAACTGCACTTTCGTTTTCGCATATTTGATTGTCTTTTCGAAACAATCCTTCGGGATTTTTTTTTTCCAAACTTGGATGTAACAGATTGTTTTTTTCAAGAAATGATTTTAATCATAATTTATTATTTAAATAATTGTTTAAGAAAGAAAATCTCACGTGAACGTATATTGTTTCAGAGCTGTTGGCTGCACCTGTTGGTACCAAAAATATATATATATCTGCTCGGCTCTTAAATTCTGCAGACGACATTCACGTACATTATTGATTTTCAGTCACATTTTTTTAAGAGAAAATCTTTATAACAATTATTGATTAACTGGTTGATAAATCATCCATGCGTGAAGATGACAGGGTCAAAGGTCAACGTTGCATCTTAAGAGGCACAGGAGATGTTTATTTCTCCAATACACTCCGCTGTAAGTCAAAGCCAGTTAATTAAAATAACTATGCGACGACGGTGATGATGATGATGATGATGATGAGGATGATGATGACGACGATGATAATGACGTTTTGTTCACAGCCTCTTAAGATTGCCTTTGTTGTTCCTGGTTGCCATCTTTGAAATGACGACGACGACGACGATGATGATGATGACGACGATGATTATGACGATGATGATGATGATGATGGTGGTGTAATGTCGTTATCTCGTTGAAGTGGAACACTTTGAAGCTTAAACTTCAATCCCTGTTTAGCAATACTCATTATCGCCCGCATAGAACATTCATCACGATCCTCTTACGAAACACCAACACATTCCTACACAGCGTACCGTCAAACTTTATATTGCAATCCGCAGTTAATAATTTCATCAATCAATCAGTCAATCAATCAATCAATCGACCAATCACGGATCTGGAGAATTCGTAACCATTGCATTTGGGGACATGCCCATTTTGGAGAAGAAAATTATTTTCAACTTTTTACGTCCGTCCGTCCGTCTGTCCGCATGGCAATCGACAAACCTGTCAACACCGTGCTTACATCCGAGCCGTCTCGTTGGCCGGTCTCAAAATTAAGTCATTTATCTTTTTTTCTGCGGGGTCAGCAAATTACTAACTAGGGGCATTTATCTAGGTCAAAATCATCCAATCAAAAGGCGGATCAGGAAATTAGTGTAGATGATTGATTGCAGTTAATTAGGCCGGGCCGAGGTCAACGGCTAATTTGAATTCACGCGACCCAATTTACGAGACTACCATTGGTCCGTGGCGTGGTGTCCTTGCACAGCATCGACCAATCATAATTAATTCAGGAGTAGGATTTATGCTTTGCAAAGGCAACAAAGACCATTATGGCGCTGGAAATGCTGCTCAGCATAAAACAGGCTTAAAGCGAATAATATGTTAATTATTCGTTCATTAGTGAACATTATTGATGCTCATTGCTTCTAATTGCTGGCTCTGATTCTCTGGGGTTCTTGAGGGATCTTTGACAGTTATTTTGAGTCTACGTATAGGTATTAGAGCTAGTGTTAGGGTTAGAGTTAGGGTTAGGGCTAGGGTTAGGGTTAGTGTTAGTATTAGGGTTAGAGTTAGAGTTAGGTTTTTGTCAAACCACTGTCCAAATCGATTTTTGTAAATCAAACAACTATTGTTAAATAATGCATTGCATCACAATCTTGAGAACATTCATTTACGTTTCTAGCAATGAACTAAAATCTGTCTAATAAACACTAAATCGTGTTTTGCAAGTGGAAATGGCACATAAAGACAAGGTGCACAGCTTTCTTTTGAAGATGTAGTTACGTAATATAGACGTAATTGCTTAATTAATTGAATTATGTAATTAAATAAATAAAAAAAATTAATCGTTAGCTCTGAATAAAGATGTTTCCACGAGAAAGATCAGAAAAGTCTGAATCCATTTCTGCCTTTTAGCAATTTTTTTATGCATAAAATGTATAAATAATTGAAATTTATTAGATAAATGTATGTTACATGTACGTATTAAATAAGTATGTATTAAATATGTTACATGTATGTATTAAATATGTTACATGTACGTATTAAATATGTTACATGTACGTATTAAATATGTTACATGTATGTGTTAAGTATGTATTAAATATGTTACATGTATGTATTAAGTATGTATTAAATATGTTACATGTATGTATTAAATATGTTACATGTATGTATTAAGTATGTTACATGTATGTATTAAATATGTTACATGTACGTATTAAGTATGTTACAAGTACATTTATAATAACATATGTTTACAAATAATGTACATTTATCTGATAAATGCATAAAAATCATCAAGTTTTGCGACTATTTGTCCCAATATTGGCACACCTTATTCTCGTGTTGCTGCTACTGATGCACCTGATGAATGCCTTGGATTTCCAATTTAGATAGGATTATTTTTTACAAGCAAATGCAAGGAAAGAAATTTTTTAAAAAGATTTGTTTTTTCTTAATTATAAAAAATCAAATAAATTAATTAGCACTGCTATTAGCTTCATAATAGATATCTCTATCATTTTTTTAAAAGGATTCTTTGAATGGACGGATGAAAAGAAGTACGGACAAACGGATGGATGGATGGATGGATGGATGGATGGATGGATGGATGGATGGATGGATGGATGGATGGATGGATGGACGGATGGATGAGCAAATTGATAGAAACCTTCACTCACAGAATAAAACTTTGTTTTTCCATAAAATATTCCATAAAATGTAAAATCAGTTGAATATTTGTTTCTGAATGACATCAAAGATGGCGTTTGAAATGGATGGATGTAATTTCTGAAGGAATGAGCTCGTCATGGCAGTTGTTATTGGAAATAATTATTTATCGGTTTTATTCATAGTTAACTACAACAAGTCGTTTATTATTACATTATACGGATATGAACAATAATAATAACAATAATAATAACATAATAATAATAATAATAATAATAATAATAACATTTTATTATTATTATTATTATTATTATTATTATTATTATTGAATCAGTCAAAAGTAATTCTTGAAAATCGTGAGCTTCTCATGCAACAAAAGCATCGCTTACATGAAACAGAGAAACAAAGAACACCTTTGAAATTAAAACAAACATGGCGACCATCACGTGACTGGCTCAATGGAATTGAGACCTTATTCTCTATGCCGAGCTGACACCTTTGTTCAGACCATTCACTTGCATCGGTGGAGATGACGACGACGACGATGATGATGACGGTGATGACGACGACGACGATGATGAAGATGATGATGATAGTGATGTAAAAAATTGCTTTACTTAAGAGCAGCATTCACCGACCAATAGAGCGTCGACCTGATGCATAATTACGGAATCGAAACCATGAATATTTAACAGGCCTGGTCAACATGGCTCCGTGGATCTCCAAGGGCTTGAAGAAAAGTCGTAGGTGTGCGTGCGTGCGTGTGTGTGTGTGTGACCATCATAATCATCACAATCACAATCATCATCATTATGACCATCATCACCATCGTCGTCGTCGTCGTCATGATCGTCATCCTCGTCTTCATCCTTCTCCTCAACACCAAAATCAATCAGATCAATATTATTGACATCCAGAAGTTTATAACGACGATGGTGATGACGACGACTACGATGACATTACTTGCTCTGGGGATTATGATGACGACGATGATGATGACGATGACGACGACGTCACGAGTTTGGCCATTTCCAAGCGTATGCCATCACGTCCAATTATTTCCAAATTTTCTCGTGAATTTTAAAAGATTTTGATTTAATTTCATTGGTATTTAATTTAATAATTATTGAGAATAAATCACCGATCCATCATCACCATCATCGTCATCATCGTCGTCATCGCCATCATCATAATCATCATCAGTGACATCATCAAAGCCATGGCTAAGCAATCTCTATTACTTGAAATAAGCAATTATAATAAATAATATAAAATAAATAATAAACAATATTTATAATTGGAATCGTATTTATTGGAATAAAAACAATAAATCCAATAAATGCTCGTAACAAATCAATGCAAGTTAATTCATAATTGGTGGCCAGCAAATGTTTGCAATAATGCAAAACGAATTCATGCAACATGGTGACTTATGCTGATTACGATTGTTATCTCATCAGATATTCTATGACGTCACAGGACTCCAAAACAACAACAACAACAACAACAACAATAACAACAACAACAACAACAACAACGACAACACATACTTGCCAAAGTATCACGTTGCATCAAGAAAAACTGTTCATAAACAAAGTAAACCGTGTAATTTATTTTTTT